>JAAGNO010018077.1:0-20307 GCA_033439905.1 Ceryle rudis
GAAAAAAGGAAAAAAAAAGGGCAACTAAAAGAAACAAAACAAAACCCCCCAGCAAAGCATTGCTGCTGGCATAGCTCCTCCTTTCCAGTAAAATACATACTTTCTTACAAAGTCTCTCCTAAGAGAGAACCTGCTGCTTAGAAACACACCATTTCTCCTCTTCCTAGAGGAAAAAGGGGGAAGAGGGGGGGAAAAAAAAAAAAAAAAAAAAGAAAGAAAGAAAAGGTCTTTTGCTCTGGTCAGCTGAACCATGCTTAGAAATCCTTATAACATAGGAACTTAATAAAGGCTACAGAGCTTTGTTAACCTGGTGCAGAGTATTTTAACTCCTCGTCCTGTAATTTTATCTTTAAAGAATTACCAGCCCTGTGAATCACCTCAAACTGTAAAATTAAGACAAGCCCTTACGTACACCTTTCTCTGACTCGAGGGAGGAGCATTCCTCTTGAACACGAAGATCAACGAGTTTGGTTTCGGATATCCAAGGCACTCAAATTCTGTGGTTCAACAATTCTGACTGGCACCGATTCTTGGGTTGCCTTTCAGGCAAAGGGAGTAGAAATACATACAGATAGCATGGGACATATGCTTCTAAATGATTACTGAAGCAAAGACCTGCTAATTATTTTGCAGGCTACTGAACAAGAGATTGCTGAAAGTAGAGCAGAACTTATTTATTAACAGAGATTTCATTTAATTAAATATAAATCACAAAACAGTCAGGATTATGTTTAACTAAGAGAGTCCAACTAAAGACAATTCTGGATTTTATAATCTGCAAACTGAATTTCATACATAGTAAACATTTCTCCGCTGGCAATTCATTGCTGAAAAGGAGCCCAAAGCTCCCAGTCCCAACAGAGCTTATTTCACCCACTGTCAAGCACAAATTAACTCAACTAAAAAACACTAAGCAAAATACAGTGCCAAGGATGAGTGTCTAAAAGAGGATGATAATAAGTATAATAGCACTGTTGAGTCACTTAGCAGAGAAACACCTGGAAATCCGTGACAGGAAAAATACACTCTGCTATTACTCAAAGCACCTCTGGAATTTTGAATAGGTAATTCAATTTTGCTTACTGTTCTCAAACCGTTTGACTAATACAGCCTCAACTCTATCTTCATGGCAGGGGCAGGGGAGAAGAAGAGGAAAAAAAAAAAAAATCTGTCATTGGTACAGAACAAGTAATACAGTTTCAATTTAATTACAGACTCTCCAAAACTGTGCTTTCTTATTGCATTATTTGCCAATATTATGACAAGTTTTTCCAAGTCTCTCAAATCTAAACTTAAGCCCTTTCAAGCTTAAAATTTAACCTATGATTAATCAGTCTAGAGGATTTACTTCAGTTCTTAGATAAGCATAAAGCTATTTAATCTATATCTGCTGTAGTGAATCTACAGACTCTCCCCTATATGCATGGAAATTACACGTAGGCAGCTCTTCTAGGTTTTATTAAAGGTCAAAGATGATTTGAACTTTCTAGTAGTCACTGAGGAACATGACACGTGACTAATTGGAAGGCCACTCTGTAAGTACTTTCAGGGAACAAGGAATCATCAGGCTCTGGTCTCAGTGGAAAACTTAACAAGTCCTCTTTTACCATCCCAACGTCTACTGTTAAAAAAAAAATCAGTTGGATTAAAAATCCACCAAAAAAACCCCACCCCAAAATAATTTACTGTGGTGCTATCCTATAGCATTAGTGTTACATACCTCTAGTCTCTTACTCCTAATTACACTATCATATATGTTCGGCCATATTATACCAGCAATCTACGGCACTTCCAAATATTTGCTTTCACATGCATTCCCTTGTTCCTTATCTGTCTTGTTCCCACTATGACAGGCACAATTAATCTATTTCCTAACAGACCGAGCTGATAGATGATGTTAAAAAACGTGGGAATTAAATTAAACCTGGGAGAACACAAGCTACCTTACAGAAACCAGTCTGTTTAAAGAAGTGAACCAGTAAAAACTCGAGGCATTATGTAAGCAGCAGTAAGGAATAGAAAGCATTTCCTGCATTTTTTTCCACCCCTCCCCCAAAGGCTTCACAATGTCAAACCAGACTTGCACAGAGCTGAAGCAGCTCAGGTAGTAAATTGGAACTCTGAAGGGTAGAAACTTGAATTCAGTTAGGCACATTAAAAAAAAAAAAAAAAAAAGAAAGAAAGAAAAAAAGGAAAGAAAATAGCCTGGTGATCACAATTTAACAATCTAGAAATCTCACTGAAAACAGATGTCTGAAGTCTCATTAGAAAGTGCACACACAGTCTCTACAGAAAAGAACCCTGAGCAATATACCTACATTGCCTTTAATGTTTACAGAAAGATAAGCTGCTGGTTGCTATAGATACTTTTACACAGAAACAGGAGATGAAGGAAAAGCAAGAACATCCTAATAATAATGATATTAAAAAAATTATACTGGATTATAATGATACTGGATTTCCAGGCACTGCATTAAACATAGAAGAGCTTTCTTCTCATGAAAGATGAAATTCTTTATCACTGCTCATTTTAATCATGATCCACATTTTCAAAGGAAAAACATGTTTTAGGACAAGATTCAAGAAACAACCAACCTATTTAATATGCACTAGATTTGTATTTTGCCATCAACAGCATCAAGGAGCCTTTGAAGGACAACAACATATTCACCGTATTAAGTGCACAGTGAAATGGCATGGAGATAACGTGGCAATGGAGATGGTTTTCTCCAGCACCACTTACCACATGTTGGCACCGCAAGTGTTTAATACAAAATGTTACTGGTTTTAATAGGTATAGGTAACTTTCACCTTGCCTCCAAATATTCCCACAATGCTCTCCTGGGAGACTTCTGCCTGTGAGCTACCTCCTAAATAAAAGCTTGAACTAAGGCAGCTCTATAAAACAGGAAGAATAATGATGGTATACCATCCTCAAAACACAAAAAAAATACTCCAAGTTAATACAGGCTGGTCAGTACAATTCTCAAGAGTCAACAGCAGGGAGCAGTCAAAGTAGGAAAGAACGAAAATCTTTCAAGTAACAACTACAAAATATTTAGAGTGAATCTACTGTGAGTAAATCTACTGTGATGCTCTTCCAGCAGATAGCAGGGTGCTGGTCCCCCAAAAGGGGGACCTACATATGTAAGGCTTCCAAGACTTGTCTGGAGAAAGCCTCAACTGCTTCTTCCCTGACAGGCAGTCTGTGGCAGACACCCACCGAAACACTGTCCACACAGGTCTGCCTGCAAATCCTGACCATAACCTCTAAACCAGCTCTCCCTTCTTCCCAAGGCAGAGCTCCAGGCATCCCCGCTGCTCACTCACCTTGACAACAATGACA
Organism: Ceryle rudis; assembly: GCA_033439905.1. Classification (NCBI taxonomy): domain Eukaryota; kingdom Metazoa; phylum Chordata; class Aves; order Coraciiformes; family Cerylidae; genus Ceryle; species Ceryle rudis. The sequence continues at coordinate 3,347 of JAAGNO010018077.1, forward strand.
AATAGACCTTTGTGCTCTCCCAACCTATCCAAAGTGTCTCTACTCAAATGCAGCACTCCAGCCCACTCCTGTGAGCTATCCCACCATGTGGCTGTGACCCCAATGAGACCGTAGCCCTGAAACTGCAGGGAGACCTCAAATTCCTCCTGTTTATTGCCCATGCACATGCACAAGGACTTCAGAGAGGCCCTCAAAAAAAGGCATGAGAGCTCTCCCCATCATACTGTCCTGCAGGCATTCCCGTATTTATGGTCATAGACTTGAGGTGATTCCCTTCTGTCCCAGCTATTGACCATGAGGTGCCTCTGGTCCACAGCATCTTAACCCCTTTGCTTGACAACCCGAGGGCCCACTTTCTCACTTGCTTCTTGGCCATCATCTCCCTCTTGTGTCATTCCTAGTTTAAAGCTCTCCTAGACACATTTGCATTACCTTCTATTCCAAATACTTTGAAACCTTACTGCTTACCAAATACAAGCCAGGAGCATTATCTAAATATTTACTAAAAACATTGTACTAAAATTCTTTACCAGGACATAAACCCTTTGTCTTTCACTGTTAGAATACTTCAAACCTGGTACGTGCTCTTATCTTCTGCTCTCTAGATTAATTAGGTATTCAGCATCTTGGAAGAAAAAAAAAATCAAAAAATAGTAATAATAAAAAAAATACTTGTGCTTTCAGTAACAGGCCATAGGAATAGAGGTGCTTTTCTCCACACTCACCAAGTCAAATCTGTAAATGCTGAATGTGATAATATCAAGTTTAATTTGTGGTAAGGGGAAAGCAGAAAGCACAGGTAATTAGAAATCATTCAAAAAAAAAAAAAAGAAAAAAAGACAGTTTTGCACTGGCACACACTGCTCCACAAAAATGAAAAGCTTGAATCCCCATAGTTTAGTCTTTCAGAGAAGAAAGCTCAAATGAATTAAGTGAATCATCAAGTACAAACTTCGCAACAGAAGTGTCGATCATGAAGATATTTTCATTGTTAATTAAGACAGAGCTCCACAGCAGCAAGTTTCCCAGCCAAGTTCAAAGGCAAATACACGACATTTGCCACTAGATGGCTCCTCTGTACGACACACGCACTGCACCCTGCCCAGCAACAAGCTCCCCCTCAAGCTGTTGAAGCAACTGGTGCTGCAGCAGTCAGAGACCCCCAGAGCCCACAAACACACAGGTTCTGGCCACCCCAAAGCGGCTCGGTCTAATTTTCCAATGTGAATTACTTTTAAGAATCCTTTTGACAATCCATGCTGTTCGTGAACATGCAAAATGAAATACGCTTTTCCTGATTTTCTCCTTACAAGCCACCAAATCACCTCATTTGGGAATAGGAACAACTTGTATCAATATAAATAGACACCATTTCATCACCCCCTGCCCCCCAAAGTAACGCTCGGTGCCAGAAAAAAACCCTCTTACAGACTTTGTTATTTTTAACGGTGCAATACACAAAACTGGCAGGTCAAGTTCTACTGACACCCACATCCCCTGCGTCACAGATATCTCTTCTCTTTCTAGAAGGAGCACAAGTCCAACCTTCTGTCCTACTAATGAGAATACTGTTATCTTTCCAAAGCACTCTGTGCCCCCTGATCTGTATTTCAAGGCATAAAAAATACGATGTGGCTATAAATAAGCAATAGTTGAGCTATGATTCACAGTTTAAGTAGCTACACAAGAATTTCTGGAAAGGAATCTTGCTCCCACCTGCACAGCTCTCATAGTGAACCAAATAAATGTTTGTTTACTGCTGTTCCTCTACTGAAAAACACTTCTCAATAACATTTTAGATAAACTAGTGGTATCCATGCTGGTATGGCACAGAGGATCAACTCCTTTCCCTTCCTAAAGGACGGTGTCTTTTTTCTTCGTATACTAAAAGAGACAAGGGAGGTTCCAAGTTCAGGGGAGTGACTGTGGTGTGATAAGGAGCAGGAATAAATTGACTTTTCACTATTTAACAGGCAGGTGATGACACGCTGAATAAAACCTGGAGGATGAAACAGATTAATTAATCTGCTTCCATGAGAAAAGAAAGTTCAAGTAAATTCCTATTTCCCAGAATTCTCTTAATATATGTTACACCAAAATCCTGAAACTAAAGTTCAGACATGTTCTCTGTCTTCCAACTAAATGACATTTCAGAAGTACACTGCAACCAGGTACCATTCCCTACTGCAGTGTAAAGCAAGTTTTATCTTATCAGTAAAAGAAGCATTCACCCTGTGCTGTCTCTGAGCAAAGGTACCCCCCATGAGCAAGTCCGTGCTCACTGAGCTGCACTGCAGTGCCCCACGAAACACAGGCTGAAACCCTGCACATCACACTTGCAATGCAGAGAATCCCACCTCCTCTGTGTGCCTTACTGTTGTGACAACACTGGGAAAAACAGCAAGTGGAATGGGGACCTCAGCATGAAAACCCAATTTCCTTACCTTAATCAGCACATTTTTCACCTTTCTAAGGTTACAATAAGGTATCAGCAAAAGAAGGAGCGTGAATGAGACAATTTCAATGATCAGAGGGGTGGAACACCTCTCCTCTAAGGAAAGGCTGAGAGTTGAGGTTGTTCAGCATAGAGAACAGAAGTCTCTGGGGAGACGTTACTGCAGCCTTTCAGTACTTTAAGGAGGCATATAAGAAAGATGGGGACAGTCTTTTTAGCATGGCCTTTTGCAACAGAACAGGGGGTAATGGGTTTTAACTAAAAGAGGGTAGATTTAAGACTACCCTACTACAAGAAATTCTTTACAATGAGGGTGCCCAGAGAAGTGGTAGATGCGCCATACCTGGAAACACTCCAAGTCAGGCTGGATGGGGCTTGGAGCACCTGATCTAAATAAACACGTCCCTGCTCACTGCAAGGGGAGCTGAACTACATGGTCTTTAAAGGTCCCTTTCAACCCAGAACATTCTAAGGTTCTATAAAGTACAAGGATTTTATTCACACATCTTACCTGACAAGACTGAAGCATGTTTCAGCGACTTCTTAAAATGTACACCAAAGTACCAAAGCTGATGTAAGTAGTTAGATCAGTACTACTAAATACTAAAGAAAGTATCACAAAGCTAATATGAATAACCTCTTTTATCTTTTGTTTTTAGAACAGTTGTATACCACTTCTGCAGGTAATTCTTACCATCACTCGAGTTTATGTACTTGTATGTTGCTGTTATTAAAGTTGCAACAAAATCCGATTTTTATATTGGCTGCTCTTAGACACTGCGCAGCAAATGTTAAAAATGCATGTCCACAAACATAGCCATGAGGCTCAAACCCTTCACAGCAGTATTTTGAACAGATAACTGTGGATCTTAACATGCAGATCAGACTAAGAGAGTGTGAAACTTTGGCACTAAAGACATAACAGAGCTGTTTTCTTGTCTTTGTCATATTACACACGACAAGGTGATACGCACAGCACAGAAGTGATACAGCACATATTTTAATTAGTAACCATGCTACACTAAATAGGTTAAGTTAAAAGATATTTTATTTTGCTTCTGTGCCGTGAAATTCAATAAGCCTGATGGCCACACTTCAGTGATTTTACATTGCAAACTCTCAGGTAGCTACTGAAGTGCATTACACAGCTTAAGAGAAACGTTCAATGTATTGAAACTGTGAAAGAATAAAAACAAAGACATACCTTGTCTATTCCCATTCTCTTCATCCTAAAGGAAAAAGAAAGTGTGCATATTAAAAATTCAGTAAATGGAAATAAAAACTGCATAGCCATCTGTAAGGTATGACAACTTGAAGTGAACGTGTAAGATTAAGTCTGCATTCTATCGCATACTTTTCCACCAATATTCAGAGTTAAGACTTTCATTCTCAGAATGTAGTGCAATAGCTGTTTTAAACAAAACAAAAAAAGCAACAAAGCACATTTCCATAAAACATACCCAGAGAAACATGAACAGCATTGTCTGAAAACAAACGTACCAAAACCCCCAAAACACTGCAGTGAAGCCTACTACTGCACTGTGTGCTCTTGCAAGCGTGTTTCCACCTTGAAAGCCAGGCAGGAAGGTTATACTTTAATCATCTAAGAATTGAAAACTAAGCAATATGCAAGAAATACAAATTATTTTCTAAGTAAGCTCCGAACACGTTTCCTGAAATTTGAAATGAGTTGCCTTCAGCACTACTGCCTACAGGAGAATATCTTCCCCAAGCACTATAGAGTAATAACCTGGAAGATTCTCCTCCTGTTTGCTGCACTAGACAGACACAGTCATAACTACCAGGTATCACTGACAGTCCTTCAAAAAAAAAGAAAAAAAAAAAGAAATCACACAACTGGAATGCACTGAGGGAGAACAGCACACTTAAACAGAAGATGATTACTAATCTAAGTTACCTCCTTGTCAATGTTTTAATATGAATGAAAGGCTTTTGAAAGCCTTTCATGACTAATCTCTTCCACAATATTCTACCATTTGAAAAGCACAACTGTTTAAATATGGAAATATGTGCTTTCTTTCTGAACTGTAACTTCATGGAATAATAAATTTATATCTAAATACAATTTCTTAGACTAGGATGCACTGCTTGGAAAGTATTTCTAGCAACTTGCCTCAGCTAATTAAAACCCCTTCATCTTGAAGGAAAGAAGCAGCAAAGAGATAACCAAAAGAAAAATTGTCACTTTTAAATGGATTAATTCCAAATTTCTAGGTCTTTAAATGCAAAAGATGAATCATTACCTTCTTCATATTAAAAGCAACTGCACAGGGATCTAAACAAACCATTCAAGAGAAGACGACTTGAAGAGTAAGACCTGGATATGAACACTATATAATGATGAGGATAATGCAAGTTTCTCCTGAATGCAATACATTTCTTGTGAGACATACAGAAGTACTGCAGGAGCTTTTAAAGATACTACAGAAGAATAACTTTAAGGGGGGGAACAAACTAAAAACAAAAACCAAAACACCACACAACAAAAACACCAACTGCGTTAACAGAGATCTGTCTGACACTCATCCTGCTGTTTAAAAAGCTACGGTAATTATCATTACCACCAAAACTCTGAAAGCAGCAGACAGGGTACCCTTAAGCTGGACAGTCCAGTCTGCTCTATAGTTTGGTTAAAACACCACACTATTAGAAAAATACTATTAAAGTGTATCATTTTAATGTATCATTCACTGGAACAGTTGCCCAGAGAGGTGGTGGAAGCCCCATCCCCTGGAAGTTTTTAAGGCCAGGCTGGATGGAGCCCTGAACAACCTGATCAAGTGGTTGGTGTCCCTACCCACAGCAGGGGGGTTGGAACTAGATGATCTTTAAGGTCCTTTCCAACCCTGACAATTCTCTGATCGTTCTGTCTCTTGAAGTCCTGTAACAGCCAGTTCCTTTAGAACTGTGACCAGCAGCTAAGAATTAGACAAGGCTAACATCTGCATGTCTCAAGCTTTCACTCAATCTATCAAGTGAAGAAACAGCTTTAGGACAATGAACATTAGAGTTCATAGTCTGGAAAATATGGGTCACACATCAGGGAGCTACCTCGTTTGATGCTATAATCCAAAAATAATTCTGGAAGTGAAGAGTTAGCTGACAGAGAATTGCCATCGTTTATGAAATACCACAGTAGGTTTGTCAGTTTGTCGCTGGGTATGCAGAGATATGTCATAGAAGACGGCTGCAAAACAGTAGTTTTTCATGGTATCAAGCCTATGGGCTCTAGTCTTTCAAAGTGGAATGCTTCACAACACAAATATTTTGGAACTAGCCTTCCCTATTGCATTTACCTCTTACACATGGCAAGATATTAGTATATGCTGCTTCCATATGTAAAGAGAAGGTTTTCTTCTATCACTTAATTGTTTCTCAGACAGATTGAACTCAGAGAATGAGCCTCACATGCAAAAAAAAAAAAATAGCATGTTGAAGACTAAAAGATCCTAATAAATACCTGATGTTAAATGCATAAGTTAACATAGGATTTTTGCAGTGCTAGCCTACTCCCTATTCACTTTCTGAAGAGAAATGAGGTGTCAGAAGCAAGGGCACATAATGGGTTATTCCTGAACATGCAGCTATTCCTAGTTCAGCGTGTGGTCCCACGTAAGCACAGCCAAGTACTTCTGCCAAAACAAAATGTGTTAAACCACAGCCTGTTCCCAAGATCATCTTTCACTGTCCTTCACATAGGGCTGTCCCTCCCAATAGACCTACCAAGCAATGCTTTCTTCCACAACCTTTCTCTATTATAATTTTTCTAAATCACTTAATTAACCATTACAATGTGAAAGAGTCCCTTGATTTGTAGTTAATTAGTTGTTTTGTAGAGGAACCACAAAAGGATACTAGAACTTAGCACAATATCCTGAATTTAACCTACACTGCAGTACTACATACATACTGATCGCTAAATGAAAGCAATTAAATAAAAAAATACATAATAAAACCAGAAATAATGTAAATTAACTATAACAAACTATTATTTAGTATTAAAATCTGCAGAGGTATTTCCATGAATTGACTATAACTAATCACGTTCAATCAATTCAGGGACAGCAAGACCTGTTTTACAGTCAGATGTAAATGGAGACACACAGCTTTATGGATGCCACTCACTGGCAGTTGTGCAGGTCACTGTCAGCTTGTCACTGAGCTATCAAGTTTTATTCTTGAAACTCACCCTGCTAATTCAGGTGTTACACAAGCATGTTACACATCTAACTCGGGTGGTCAGAGCACTGTTCTAATGTGAAGCCTACAAAAGGCTCACGTCAGCTTTGTACACGTAAAGCCAGAAATATCGACAACTACTTTACCCTCACCATACCCTAAGTGTCTTGGTTAAATGACTTCACCCATCTTACCCAGGTTTTGAACAGTTCTTTCTTCTCAGAAAAAAACCAGCATCATTAGAAGTAAAATGAAAGTTTTGCACTGTTGGGTTTTTCTGGTCAGCACTGAAACATAAGAAACCCTTGTTGAACTTCTGCAACTTGTAGACATGTCCATGAAATGGACCAGATTTGTCACAACTTCAAGTGTTTGATGGTAAGATGGGACTCGGCTTCTGCACAAATAAGTGACCCTCATTCTGTCACCTGGTGCTCTGCACTTCAAATAACAGAAGAACCCTCAGCTCTCTCCTTATTGAATAGCAAGGGTAAGGTATGCCTCCAGCCTGTGACATATTAAGAGGTGTCACAAAAAATAAAAAATAAAAGATCACCTGAAGAACCAAAGGTAAGTCAAGGCAGGTACAATCAGCTGTTAATATATTAAAAGATAAGTGTGTCCGGGGACTCTTAGCCAGACAGAATTTTGAGACAGATCTGCCTAAACATCTTCCTTGTAGCAAGGTCCCCAGATAAATTAAAAAAACAACACACACCCAACAAAACAACAAATCCAAAAGGGGCTTTTCAACTGAACTTAAGTTTTATTGGACTAACAACTGAATGCTGAACTTCTTAAAATTTAAATAAAACCCCAGCATCTCAAATACACCTAGGCAGAGAACAGATCATTGAAGATTTTTATTTAATAACACCCATTCTTCTCCACTCAATACATCCTTTGGGATAGAGCTGCTTGCTTCCAAGAAAATTCACTTCAGTGGCTTTCCAAGTTGCAGCGTTCTCCAGCCTGTAGAAAGCTTTTCTTCCCATTCCCATGAAATATCCAGCTGTGATCTTTACCACACCCTGCAGTCTCAGTATTATGCTTTCTGTCCTAGAGATGCCCACTGTTCCTCCCACTTGTGAGAAGTCTTATCCTCTTCTCCCCAAAGAACTCCACCTGACCTGTCAATAGCTTTTCAAACAAACTGCAAGCAAAAGGAGCAGAACATTTAATGGAGATTTTTCACTAGATATTTCAGAATCAGAATCAAGAGTAGATATTAAAAAAAAAAAAGCCAACATATTTATCCACAAAAGACATGAGAGGTCTGTCTGAAGGAAAGTGCTCTTAGATGTTTTTCTTTCTCTTCACTACCTCTACCAGTTTATGATGACTTGCAGTAAGACTTAGAAGTATCTGGGTAAGCTTACCTGGAAAGAAATCAAAAGAGCTGGAATGCAAAGCCTTTCCTGAGGTCAAAACCCAGACCTTTGCACTGATCTGAAGGGAAAGTGCCAGCATCAGGTTGACACATGATAACTAAAAGGACTGTGGCCATAAGAAACCAGCATGAGACTGAGTAACTGGCTATTATGTCAATGGCATCTTCAGCTTCTGGCTAGAACCTCTACATGACTTATGTCAGAGGTAACCACACGCATTCTCAGGTGTGAAGTGACAAGGCTACTACAAGATTCAAGACAGTATAATAATGGTAACTATGATTTATTTTTCTGACTACCTCTAAGGGGTATAATCAAAAACATCTCCACATGCCAAGGCCATTACAATTTTGATCAATGAGGAAAGAGAGAGAAATGATACTTGAGCTTGGAATCAATGAGAGAGACTGCAATTAGCTGTGAACCAGTATGATCTCTGGTCACGTAAGAATGGCAGAGAAATCACATTTGCCTTGTGTTGGGATCAGGCTAACAACAGGTGAATTTCACTCTTTAGTACCATATAGACTTCTATAAAAGCCATCTTATGAAGACATTGGAGCAATCATTTTGACTATTTTTTTTTTTTAACCACCTCATGGATATTAAAAGGAAGAAAAAGGAATGTAATGGTTTAGGTTAATTCACAGAAGTACTGACTAGGGCTCTGCCCAAATGAATGTTATTATCTATAGATGTAACTGAATCCCTGAATAAAGGTACTGCAGCTATCCAATCTCATTATTTCTTTTTCAAAAAAATCAGAGATGAGAATGAATTAACCGGATTCTGACATATCAGGTAAGAAACAGGGGAAAAAAAAAAAAAAGGGTACTAAAAGCTCTCTTGCAGAAAAAGAGGGAAGTAGAACTTCCAGACATCTCAACATTTACAGGTATCAGGGTCATTACATACTGCTTGGGTCTCTCAGAAACCATGAGATGTGAATGAGGGAGGAGGGGCCAACATCTCTTTTTTTTTTTTTTTTTTTTTTAAATTACTTGCCCTTCCTTGTGCATACCTCCATCTGCATGTGAAAAAGGTATCGACCTCCTCAGAGAGATGTAGTGATACATTCAGGGAAATACCTATCCAGTCACTTGCTAAGAGATTAATCCTGCTGATGTTATTTTCACCCTCAACATGAACAGGGTTTGTTGTTGGGAGAATCTAACAAGTTCAGGCTTCCCCCCTCTGTTTCAGATTGGAATTAAACCAGACATTGCTCTTGGCTGACTCTCTATAACCTGTGTTGAAATGCTGGGATCACCTGATACTGCTAATAGTTTTGCTTCCAGTTTGCTTCAGTGACTTCTTGTCAAGGGAGGGGGGGGAGGAGGTACTCAAGTGCAGGCTGAATAGCTTAAGTTAACAAGAAAAGTGTGCCAACTTTCTCCTGCAAAGCTTCTACTTCAGAAGAAATCTTATAGCCACTAAGGATAGACAAATAAAAAAAAAGAACACAATGAAAGATTGCTACTAGAGACACGAATCAACCAGCTATCTGGAAAGAGTGTGAAGCTTCAACAGGCATTTCCCATCTTGGTGAGATTATGTTCTTCTGCCTAACTGGAAAAGCAAAAGCAAAACTCAGAGGTGGCATGGATTACGAGAACTTGCACCCTTGATGACTTTAAAATGAGCAAACATCCCTGGAACTCGCTAGGAAAAACCCTGTCTTAGTATTCAAATTTCTGTCAATATTAAATGGACTTTCTCAACACCAGGTACTACAGCAACTTTCCAGAAGTTCAGTCACATAAGAGACTACATACCCGCTTTGGGCAAGGCAGACCAATTTGCTACTTAACACTTAGAACTACCTGTTTTAATTTAAAGTATTTTACAGGCTTTTTATTTAAGAAAGTTGCCCGTTAATGTTGGCCTGTACATATTCTATATGTATTTGTCTCTTGACTAACAGGGAACTGCAGACTGTTGATCTTCTCAGCAGAAAGAACATAATATAGAAACATAATCCATCTTTCTGAACCTACATTAATTTTAGGATACTCAGAAACTAAGTTCAACTACTTATTTTTCCAGGCTATTTTCTTAGTATGATGGTAGGGCAAATTTCAATGCTGTGGGGAAAACCCAAACAAACAAAAGAAAACAGAAAACAAACACACACAAAAAACCACACCAAACCAAAACAACAATCCAAAAGAGAAAACAAACCACAAAAAAACCAAAACCCACAATAAAACAGCAGAACAAAAAAAAAAAAAACAAAAACAAAACAAAAAACCACAACCCCAAGCCTCCCACCCCTTGAAGTCTACACCCGAAAATGTGTACAGACTAGTGACACTGGCTTTTGGTAAAAAAAAATCCTTTACAGAGAAGTATTTCCATATTCTAAAATAACCACTGGTCTTACCCATGGCAACAAATATTTTTGACTCGGGTGAACTCATACTCAGTCAATTACAGTATCTTGGAACAGAACAAGGCGCAGCTATTAAACAATGAATTAAGTGAGTCTGCCCACCTTACACACAAAAGCTCTTTCATCTAGGTTAAGACACATCTATACACAGGTTTATTTTCAAGCAAGCTGAATTTCTGCCCCTAAAAAGTGTAATAAAGCTGTATTTAAGTGCTTCATTATTAATTTCACTTACTTTAAAAGAAAACTGAACTGCAGATTCTGGAGGGTAAACTATGAAGTGTCTTAAGGTGAAGCCAAAACCCTGAGAAGTCCTCCTTAGCACAACAGTTTTGGGACCAGGCCAAGAGAAAGTTTCTTCTTCCTCTGATGGTGACAGAGCTTCACTCTGCTCTTTTCCTTCTTTATTTTTTGATGCCTAAAATAAAAAAAAAAAGACACACATAAGTCATAAACCACTAAACATTTCTGTGCACTTGAAAATGTAATTTCTCCCCCCGTAACCAAATAACTTGATTATCGCCAATATTTTCAAAACAAATGTGTCTCGTAAAGAAGCATCCCTTACAGCATTACACCTTTGGTCATGTCACGTACAGAATTACTCTTAAATTCTAAATGAGGTTAGATATTACGAAAGTTAACATAAAACAGTGCAAGGTTCAAACGAACTGCAAGAAATGTGTACAGCTGCATGTTTTATTTGTTTTCTACTTCACTTAGATACAAACGTGTCTTTGGGACCCTGTTTCTGGGTGCATGTGGCCCTCCCACACACGTACAAAACCAAGCTCTCTTTTTCTCACTTCTAATGCAGGCATGGTTTTCTCAACTGGTATCTCTCATATAAAAGAAGCAAAACAGAATTGACGAACATAAGCACTTCATTAAGCTCCTTCAGCAAGACACTTTTCCTGTAGACACATCTTTCACTTCAGCTTTGTTTTTTCCACCCCTAGTTACTCGCTCTGAACATTTCAGTAAGCAAATTCTAAATATCCAAGTAAAAAAAGTCTAGCTTTCCTTTCCTTCCGGAGCAGCCCAACAAGAACAGCTTGAAAAGATTATCAGCAGATCTTGGAAAGAACAATAATCACCCCTCCTCTCCCACAGCACTAAGACATCTTGGGTTTGTTTTATTAAAGGTAATTTTATATACCTATGACTCGAGAAACCTATTATTATGAACATATTTATCTTTTCATCCTTATATAAAATCTTCCGATTCAATTTTCAAAGTGAGTGCCACACCACGTAACATTTCAAATCAAAGGCAGGAGACATGCAGAGAAAGCAAGCAGAACCCTATGATTCCCTCTAAATATTCCAGTTCAACGATGTGTGAAACAAATTTAGATACCAGAGCCTATATCCTATTCAAAGAGTATTCAAAAAGAAATAATAGTCATCTTGTCCTCCTGTAGCTCTGCTGCTGTGGCTCAGCAACTAGCTGATAAATGTCAGGATTTACTGCTTGGTTTTCTCCCAGGGCTACTCCAAAAGCATCCCTTTTGCTTCAGTTTTGCAGCTGGGATCTGAAGTGCTTATCTGCAAGTTGGGCTCAGCCAACTCCAATCAACATCTACAGAGAAGACAATGCATTTCCACTCTAACCACAATGATGGAAATACATATTACTATGGGGAAAATGCTGCAGCTGCTTGGCAGGATTAGTGCATCCACAAGAACAACATTCTGCATTCACGTATGTAGAACACAACGTGCTCTTACATAGATGGTATGGTTTGTCCTTGGACACCAACGTCTTGGTACATCCAACAGGGAGGACAAGGAAATACTAGCCAGTGCTCCAAAGACTAGTCTCCCTACCACCAACCACCCCGTTCTTCAGCAAGGAAAAACACAGAAATGGAGTGGGTCTTGGTGCTACAGCCAAGCCAAGAAACTAAGATGCTTCTGGAACCAGAAAACAGAGAATCCAGCACAGCCCAACAGGAACAGCCTAGAAGAACTGTCAGCAGAATTTGGAAAGAACAATAAATATCATCTACAATCTTCATTCCCATTTTAAAGTGTTAGTGTCAAACAGAGAAGACTGTGCAATTGGATGACTAACAAATAAAAACTTAGTGAGAACTGTGGAAATGCCAAGATAAATATCATTAGTTTGAAGTTCAAGCAATGCAAAGATTAAGGTGTAAGTTACATAATCCTTTAGCCTAAGGATGGGGTTTGTTATTGAGGTGTTCCCCACCAATCTGTTCAGCTTCTGACGATGGCATTTTTTCCAGCTCTGCACAAATAAAATAAAAATGTCCCTTCTCAGTCTCTCAATCTTATGACATGAGCCAAAACCAGTGCCAGTAAGAACATCTTGATCCTAGTAAACTGGCAAGAGAAATAGCTCCTAACAAAAATATTACTGGCCTCTAAAAAATGACAGTCATTTCCTCTATTACGAGATGGGGAGCAACCCATCTATTTAACATTCCCTTGCAATCTTTTGTTTCACAGAATCACAGAATGTTAGGGGTTGGAAGGGACCTCGAAAGATCATCTAGTCCAACCCCTGCTGGAGCAGGATCACCTAGATCAGGTCACACAGGAAGGCATCGAGACAGGTTTTGAATGCCTCCAGAAAAGGAGCCCTTACAACCTCTCTGGGAAGCGCATTACAGTGTTCTGTTATCCTCCCCATGAGGTCTTCTCTTATTTATGTGGAACCTCCCATGTTCCAGCTTGCACCCATTGCCCCTTGTCCTATCATTGGATGACACTGAGAAGAGCCTGGCTCCAGCAAGCACCTGTATCCTTATGGGATGTAAACAGCAAGCCTGAATGTAACACTGGAAAATACAAGTCTACAATATACTTGCATCTTTTTTCTAACAAAAAGCTCCCTAGTTAGCCAAAAGGTAATTTTAGTATGTATAACAACTGATCACTGATGTTTACATACAGGAACAGAATACAGTAACCTAAATTCAAGATACAATCATATAGAGAACTTCACTAGGTCTGAGAAATGGGAGATGCAGCATTTGATTGCAGCGAGAAGAAAGGAACCACTGATTTCCTTGCAGATTCATGTAAATTTTTAGCACTCACAAAAGTTGCTGAACTAAAAGCTATTCATAAACAACAATACTTCCCAGTCAAATCATTATTTCCTGAAATAGCATGCCAGAAGTGAAATGTTCTCTTCATGCCAACCTGGAACCCCTGTGAGGTCTGCCAACAGGGCAGTAGAAAAAGTCAATATTAATAATGCGAGGTGTGTTCAGTAACAGCAACTTTCAACTAAACAAGGAAGAAGAAAAAATCTGAATTATAATGAAGAGAGTCAACATCTGCTGATTATCCCTATGACATCCATCCACAGCACATAGACCAGAATAGCCCTCGCCAGAGAAAGCTTAAAAACAAACAAAAAAACAAAAACCCAAAAACAAAATGAAAGTTTTTGAAAACAAAGAAAACAAGGATGCAAGACAGTAAGCAAGAAACAGATGTAAAGATCATAAGCAAGAATACGTTACTGAAGGCAGAGTTCCTACACAGCTTTCCAAAAGCCAAAAGTTACAGATTACAAGTTACAAATACATAAATATCCCATATTCTTCAGGTGATTGGTCTTTTGGGTAGACTCATTTGCATTTCAGGAGAATGGAAAAACAAATGTTTTATTTTATTTCCATCTAACAAACCAGAGATTATTTTGCCATATTCCTTACTGAAGAGCTGTATGTTCGTTCCTTTATAGATTCAATGCTCAAAATCCAAGTCAGAATGTATACAATTGAGTTCAAGGACTGAAGAATCTCAGGCTACTAAAAATGATTCAAGCATCATTTCCCTCAGGAATTCTTCATACAAGGTTTCTGCACAAACTACCTTCCTGTTACATGCACTTACAAGGACATGCAACAGATGCTTAAGCGCATTGTAAAATGCATACTTTGTTTTTAATGTTGTATTTAACCCTTTTTTTCTGAACAATGAAAGCACCCATGAAAATCAGATGGCACCTTAAGGTACAACATGAATCCCTGGGAGTTTAACATGCAATAACAGAACGATGTAGCATCAGCAAATAGCATTCATGTTTGCAAATTATGTTATTTCCGATAAAAAGTCTCAAATCAAAAATTTCCTAGTATATAATAAAAAAAAAAGTCAAGATATCCAACTTGCATACTCTCCAAATCCAGTCTGATATTTAATCTTCTGATCAATTTGCAGATAGCCGTATACTGAGTATGCTAAAATTCCTCAAGTGATGGTCACAGGTAACTGCAATGGCAGCTACCAGCACAGAACTGTCTTCTCGACTATCTAACAGATAAATAGGTGTACACTGTTCTGGATACTATCTTTATGAGTGAATAACAGTGAACATAAATAATTGATGTATTGCACTATTAATTCTTGAAAAATCATTCAATTCATTGTAAAGTTGGTGTTAGCAATAAATTCTCATCTTTATCTTTGTGGTCAGTACATGGTCAAAGTTATTTCTAAAGACACTCAGGACTGCCATCCAGATTTACTCCACTGTTTTCAGAACTTTTTTGTTTTGTTTTTACCATATAGAACACTTCACAAGTAAATTATTGAAATAAAAGCCTCATTGTAAATGTGTTACCCAGACTACATTTTCTAGAGCTCTGGTTTTGTATTTCTCCCCATGCTCATTTGCAGCCTAGGGAGCATCCAGACAAAGCCGGACAATGTTTTATCCTAGCAGCCACCTCAAAAGTAGGGTCATTCATACAAGGTGCAAAGCAAGTCTTTTCCTTTCAGTTCTCCTCAAGCTCATTCAGCAAAGATTTCAAAGGAGATGTGTCACACTAATAGAGAGAAATACTATGATCACTGGTGAAATGGTCTCAAGCCATGGTGATGTAAGACATTAACATCTTTAAATAAAACTGGAATGTACAAACAGCATCTTATACAGAAGTCATTCCCAGTCAAAGGAAAGTCATTATTGACACAAAGGTGACACGGTAAGTAAATCCATCCTCCAGGTATCCAGGACACAGCTTCCTCCTCAAAACAAACAAGTAAGTTCTATTACTTTCAGCCTCGGCCTCTTAGTGGAAAAAAAACCCTGCAAAGACATCACTGGGAAAACTGGAAAGCAGAAAACCCAAATCCTACGTAACAATTTCAGGCCTTCATGTCAACCATACACCTGTTCAAACTTCTGACCTTTATGATCGACAAAATTCCTGTAGCATTCCCCTAAACAGATAGGAAGGATACTGGCAAGAATATACATTCAGGCAGGAAGCATAATCATCTAATTCCAACTCCCCTGCCATAGGCAGGGACATCTCCCACTAGATCAGGTTGCTCAAAGCCTCATCTGGCCTGGTCTTAAAACTCTTCCAGGGATGAGGTGTCCACAACTTCGCTGGGCAATCCATTCCACTGTCTCACCACCCTCGCAGTAAAGAGCTTCTTCCTAATGTCTAATCTAAATGTACCCTGCTGTAGTTTTACTAGACTCTTCTCAAACTAAATTCTCATGTTCAAACCCTGCCATTAAGCATTCCTTTCATTTCTTAAGCATAAAGTACTTTTTTTTTCTACCTTTTAGAAATACAAACATTACTTGAGCACAGCAAAGTGTAATCACCTCCTGTTCCCATGTCAAACTGAACTTTGCCAAGTAGAAATCAATTACAGTAACGTTAAAATTAAAAGCTTCCCTCTATACAATAATGAGTTCAACTCTCAATATATAATTTACACGCAATACAAATTCACAGCACAATATATACAACACAACAGTATATACAATATATTTATGTAATTGCTGACATTTATTATGTGTCAACATGTACTTTTTATTAACAGCGTTTCACTAAAGCTAGACACGACCACAACATAGCAGACTGGAGTGAAAGAAGCTCAGGATGAGCAAGCTGTTATCTGCAGAGTGTCACTATAAAAGCATATCCTGAACAGAACTGGGCAGTTTGAGACAGAGAGCACAGAAGAGTAAAGTGTTTCTCCATACTTTTTTTAGAATGGGCCACAAAGAAATGGATCCCACCCAACAGACTGCGCCAGACCTACTGACTGGTAACAAGACCCTCAGAACCCGAGACAGAAAGTATCTGTCTCCATCCTGTCCACCTCAGTAGTATGTATTTAAGAAAGCTGCAGGAAGGACTTGGTCACCCGCCGATGGTAGCAACTGCTGAGCCTGTTTTCAGTAGTTATTAAGAGCAGACTGCCTTGCCATGAAGCACCTGAAACTGGAAATGATGATGTAAACAAGCCCTCAAAGCACCAAAGATAAAACAGCTACAGAACCATTTTTACCACAAGAGAAAGTTGATGGGGAGATAAATGGAGTTAAGTCCTCCCACATACAAGCATCAGTAGATAGCATTCAGAGAGCCAGATAAAACCAGTCCAGTCAGGGGCCTCTCTGTGGAGCCACAGATAACAACAGAAGACAGTCTGCTTTTGGAACTGGGGGCCATAGATGCTCTTCTTCAAAATTAAACAAACAAAAAACCAATCAACCAACCAAAAAAAAAAAAAA
>JAAGNO010018077.1:20317-49391 GCA_033439905.1 Ceryle rudis
AGACAAGGATTACTTTAGAACCAGAGGAAAAAAACTCCCCTTCAAAAAAAACAAAAAAAAAAAGAACAAAAAAAAAAAAAAAAAAAAAAAAAAAAAAAAAAAAAAGAAAAAAAAAATAGAAAAGAAAAAAAAAAGAAAAAAAAAGAAAAGTCAGTCTCCAGAGGAAGACTTCAGCTCCAGAGTGGGTGTACATGAGGTGCAGGATGTTTGCTGACACTCTCCACCACTAGCATTTCTCTTGAGTTCCATCTGAGGGGGATGCAGTAACTGGAAAGAATGACAAGGGCAAACTGCAGAACTCAACTACCTCTCCAGCCTAAGTTTTAAATCCTTTATAACTCCAGATAGAGAGAAAGTTACTAAAATGAATGGTTCCAATATCAGAAATAAATTATTAGTGACTGCCATAAGACTAAGGGCAAGGATGGACAATGCCACTTCTCATGTTTTCTGCTCAACTCGATTGCTCAGGTGGGCCGTGAGCAGTCACCAGCAGCAGCAAGGGGGTCTTCGTGAGCAGCTCTTCCTCACTCAGCTGCCTAATAGGTCTTGCCAATAGCCATAATCACAGAATTGTCAAGGTTGGAAAAGACCTCCAAGATCATCAAGTCCAACCTTATACCCAACACCTCCATAACCACTAGACCATGTCCCAAAGTGCTTCACCTACACATTTTTTGAACTCCAAGGGATGGGGACTCCACCACTTCCCTGGGCAGCCTGTTCCAATGCTTAACTACTCTTTCAGCAAATAAATTCTTCCTAATATCCATTCTGAACTTCCCCTGGCACAACTTGTGGACATTTCCTCTTGTCCTTTTGTCAATTACTAGGGGGAAGCAGCCAGCACTAGCCTTACTTTCCTTTCAGGTAGCTGTAGAGCGCCAATAAGGTCTCCTCTCAGCCACCTCTTTAGGCTAAACAACCCCAGATCCCTCAGTCTCTCCTCCTAAGACATGTTCCCCAATCCCCTCAACCAGCTTTGTTGCCCTCTGCTGCACCTGCTCCAGCACCTCAATGTTGTTCTTGTATAGTGGTGCCCAAAACTGGACACAGTACTCGAGGTGCGGGCTCACCAGTGTGGAGTACAGGGGCACAATCACTTCCTTCCGCTGACCATGCCATTTCTGATATGGGCCAGGATGCCACTGGCCTTCCTGGGCACACTGATGGCTCATGTGCAGCCAGGTGTCAACCAGCACCCCCAGGTCCTTTTCTGCCAGGCAGCTTTCCAGCCACTCCTCCCCCATCCTGTAGTGCTACCTGGGCTTTTTGCAACAGAAGCGCAGGACCTGGCATTTTGTCTTATTAAACCTCACACAACTGGGCTCGGCCGATTGATCCAGTCTGTCCAGATTTCTCTGTAGAGCCTTCCTACCCTCAAGCTGATCAACACTCCCACTTAATTTCATGTTGTCTGCGAAGTTACTGAGTGTGCCCTCAATTCCCTCATCCAAATCATTGATAAAGATGTTAAACAGGACTGGCTCCAGCACTGAGCCATGGGGAACACAACTTGTGACCAGTCACCAACTGGATTTAACTCCATTTACCGCAACTCTCTGGACTCAGACATTCAGTTTTTAATCCGGCAGAGAGTACACTTGTCTAAGCCGTTTGCAGTCAGCTTCTCCAGCAGAATGCTCTCAGGGACTGTGTCAAAGGCCTGACTAAAGTCCAGGCACAAAACATCCACAGCTCTTTGCCCATCCACTAGGCAGATCACCTAGTCACAGAAGGGGATCTGGTTGGTGAACCAGGACCTGCCTTCACTGAACCCATACTGGCTGGGCCTGATCCCCTGGCTGTCCTGTGCTTGCCGTGTAAGTGCACCCAAGATGAACCATAGCCTTCCCCACTACCAAAGTCAGGCTGACAGGCCTGTAGTTCCCCAGAGCCTCCTTCCAGTCCTTCTTGTAGATGGATGCCACACTGGCAAGCCTCCAGTCATCTGGGACCTGCCAGTTAACCAGCACTGCTGATAAATGATGGAGAGTGGCTTGGCTCCTCTGCCAGCTCCCTCAGTACTTAAGTGGACTTTTATACAGCCCCGTAGACCTGTGGGTGTCCAGCTGGCATAGCAGGCTAACAGCTATTACTTCTGGATTATGAAGGCATTATTCTGCTCTCCATCCCTGTCTTCCAGTTCAGGAGACTGAATACCCAGAGGATAACTGGTCTGACTGAGGCAAAAGAAGACATTAAGTACCTCAACCTTCTCCTCATCCTTGGTGGCAATATTGCCGTCCACATCCAATAGAGGATGGCGACTCTCCACAGCTCTCTTTTTGTGGTTAACGTGTTTGTAAAACCACTTTTTATCATCTCATACAGCAGCAGCCAGACTGAGTTCTAGCTGGACTTTTGCCTTTGAGAGGAAATATTCCAGAGCAAGGGCAAGGCAATAAAGATGTGAATGTCCCCTGATGCAGTGACCATAGGTCTAGAGGTCTCCCTCACAGGTGACCACTTTTACTGTACTGTTATGACACTACGCCCAGGTGGCCACAGAAACAGATCCTTTTTGGGGGACTAAGCAAAGTTAATTCAGGTATTTGCTAAGGAGATGGTCATAGCACCAAACCCACCACTTTCTTATAGCAGTGTGAATTCCATCCAGCCAGAATACAAGCCTTGAATGTTCTTTCAATTCTCTAACAAAGGCAGTAGCTGCCTACCTGCAGCAGAGATTGGCGAGGACACCAACACGGACTTTGAAATGCATCAGAACTGAATAACCAAATTCAATCAAATACATAAGTCATGTCCTCAAACCAAGCCGAGGTAAGAGAAAGGCTCAAGAAAGCAATACTTGACTACTCCAAATGTACGAAGGGAGAAAACTGCAACCTTTCAAAAAGAAGTGTCTGTGCCAGCACAGCAGATGGCTGGGAGGCACAGAGGAGGAGACACACACTACTGCCATGCACCATGCAGGCTACAGAGCTGGCTTCAGGGTGGAAGGAGAAGGACAGAGGAACACGTTTCTGCATACTGTTGTAACCACTGTAGTGGCAACCACAATCAAAGCAGCAACAGTATTTCAGTTCTCAATAAGGTCAAGGCCCATACAAGAACAGCTTCCACACACGCAGCTTGCTAACCAGCTTAAACTTTCCTGTGCTCTGCTGTTTATGAAAGGCTGCTCTGTAAAGTGCTGCACCTGATGCTCATGTCAGGCTCATCACTACTCCACAAGATCTAAGAAGCAAAGCTGAATGCTATCTACAGCAACCTTTACTGTCCTCCCTCACCTTAAAATGCTCACACAATTCTACTGCATTTTTCCCACTGAACTCAAATACGGAAAATCAAGAAAGGTTAGACTGGTATTTTTGGGTATAGTTTATCTTATTTGAAATCAAGTTCCTCCATCGCAACATATGGAACTAACTTTTCAGTGGCAAACTGCTCAAGGATTTAGTGACGTGTCAATCTGAAAAATAATAATCTCAAAAATGTTGTTTCCATGTGTCTGTTCAACTGACAGTTGTTCAGTTTACCTGGCTGTGGATTAAACGCAGTGACACCAATTGGCTCTGACAACTGGGCCTCACTGGACATAGTTGCAGCTTCCCAGTCCAGGGGAGATTCACTAAGAGTTTCTCTACAACCTCTTAAGTCTGGCTAGACTTAAAATAGCTACCCTTTTATTTATTAATTTTTAACCACAGAGTAAGCTCTGTTTTTTTTTTATTTTGCAGTTCTGATACCTGGAATTTTTGCACGATGCTCTTAACTTCACCAAGAGCAAGATCAGGTCTTCAATGACTAGTGCTTCACCACAGCACAAACAGGACTTCTCCAGATTTAGCACCTAATCCCCAAATTATCCAGATGTACACATAAACTTATCAGATCTCCTCTTAAACATTAGATACTAGCAAGCTTTGTATACCTCAACTCATTAAAATAATCCTAAAATACCATATAAATGTCTATTTTATTTTTATGCACATATGTACACAAAAATATACTGCATTTTTTGTATGCATAGATATATTTGCTGTAGCTTGTTCACATCCAAATACTGTACTGCTTCACCGAGATTCTTTTCAAAGCTAATTAAATCCACTTCAGTTTAGATCATGCCTTATACTTCCACAGATTAACAGCCAATTTCAAGCAACACCACCAGCACAGTAAAAAGTATAGGGACTTCATAGGACAGCGAGGCAAACTATTTTCACAATGAGTTTTTGTTTATATCTTGCATTTAGTATTTACAATAATAAACAGGGAGTCGATAGTTATTAAATTTAGTCAGAAAAACATTAAAAACAAAAAGAAATTGAGAGCTTCCTTGTTTTCTTATAGGCTCATTAATAAAAGCCTCCCCTCTTAACAGCTACATCCTTAAACTGGAAAGAAAGGAAACATCTGCAGGGCTGGTAGCATAACAGCAAAATGTCATGTGATCTTAATTTAGCTGAACTGAAGCTTTTCCTTCTCTGCTTGTTCTGTCGTTGCTTGTAAAGAATAGGAAATGCTTTGTCCTCACCTTACAGTCTAATCTGGAAATATGAGACAGGAGACAAGAAAGCATGCTTCTGCCCCATGCATGATAAAAAAAACCTTCCCAGTAGTCTGACAGGAGTGATGAAGAGTGGCTTGTGCCAAGTCACTACCTGTCAAGGGCTGCCTTACACTGCTTCTTCCAGCCTATAGGAACTTCTTGATAGACCTAAGAACACGAGCTGCCCCATGACCCACTCTGCTTCTTACAAACAGGGAGAGAAGGACAAGATACACCACCAGTGTCCCCAGTTCAGTATGCTACTGCAAAAATAGGAATGAATTTCAACAAAGCTTGTCCTCTTTTTGCTTTCTCTTTTCCATAGCCTCTTTATCCTGTGGCAAACCTCAGTGCTTGGACTAGGCTACTCCTGATGCAATTAAGATGCTGAGTAAGGGCTTTACTTTGAGGGCTCAGCAGTGGGACAGAAATACACCTTAAACCAGCTCTCCATCAAATATGAGGTTGATAATTTAAGTATGAACTTCTTACTAAAGCTACTGAACTTTTCAACAAACAGAAAATGCTTGTTCCTGTTCTAAAAAGAAGAAAATGAGACCATTTAGAGACTAGCTGCACAACTTCACCTACATAAATGTATCATTATACCTGCTGATAACTCAAATTCTTAAGACTTCAGATAATTCAATTCTGCAATACTGCAGCTTTAATTAAGATTTTATTTCATGTACAACAGAAATGTCCCTGACCTGCCCAAGGCCAAACAGAAGCCTCTGAAAGAGACAGAGGGAATTGACCCTCAATGTCAAAATCCAAACTGTCATCCTAAAAATATAGTTATCGCACGTGAGTTGCTATTCCAGAATCTGTTTGAAAATGATTTACCTGGACGCATGCGAAGAGTTTTAAGAACAACTGACTTTGAGAGAACTATTCATACATACTAAACTTAAACTTCTTAGGAAGTTTAACACAAGGAACATGGCTCAGGACACCACAAAACTTGTAAGAAAAACATGTCAAGATTCTTTACATCCCCACATACGTGGCTTCCCTCCTCAAAAATAACCTCTAAATATACAGCTTGAGCTACTCAGTGTTAAAAGCTTTCAAATACAGAGACTATTAATAAACTCCTTCAGACAAACTGACCACTTAAATATAATGCTGGCCCTGCCTTTCAAGATACTCAAATTTATCATGCTATATAATGTGCAAAACATTGCACTGTTTTAAAACCTTAAACTCAGAAGTAGAGACTTGGGTTTTGTACCACAAAAGACAAAAAAAATTATAAAAAAGTAACAATAACAATAAAAAAGGATAAAATTAGCCACATATCCAAATACCCTAGTTAAATTATTTCAAAACCCTAAATTTGGAATCTATTGTGCATACACAACAGGGGGAAAAAAAATACCTAAACCAAACCACAACAGCTTTTTCGGTGAAGAACTTCATTTACAAAGATACAATGCACAGGAAGATGCTTATAAAAGGACCATGAAGTGATTAACTTCAAAAAACCCGAAAGATCTTAAATCTTTATGCCCAGAGATGAGGTATCACTAAGAGGATAAAGAGGAGAAAGTTGTCCGTAGGATTTTCGGTTTAGTAGCAAATCCAGCAGCTTTCAAACATTGACTTATGATGCGATCATACACAACATGCATATTTCCTCACAGTCTGCACTGAATGTATCCGTAAGAATGGCTAACACAGACTACTAAAAATCTACATGTTTATCTCTGTCTGGAGGTTCGGGTAGAGAGAGAGAAGAAATCTATTTTAACACAAATCCATTTGGTTATTTAAGAACTACTTGTCTTTGCATGCCTATTACTGTGGCTTGAATTGCTCCCTGTTGCTGAGTTACTTCCCCCATACTTCTGAACATTACAAAATATTTCTTCAGCAATGTGAATTCCCACAATGAGTAAAGCCACCAGCTATTTCCTGCAACAATTTTACACCTTTTACTCAATAAAACTGAAAACATCACACCCTGCACTGCTAAGAGACAAGATTTTTATCATACTCCCTCCTTCCCCGAGGCAGCAGATAAAGAGAAGAACACAGTAAGATAGCACAAATATCATATTTCAAAACCATTATCAGCTACAAATATCTCAGAAGGAATGCAGCCACCTTTGTTACTTCATCCTCCAAGTGACACATTTGGAAGATCGAAAAGCTTTTTTAAAGTTATTGGAGATTCTCTGAAGGAAGGGAAATAGCTGCAGTGCAGCAGCTGCTGCAGTACTGCTGTGTTCTGGGGCTTGAAGGCAATGTGAGAGCCAGGCTTGCACTGCACTCTTTCATTTGCACATACTGCCTCACCGAAAACACAGCCTGCAGAAATATTCCTGGGTTTTTGTTTTTGGTTTTTTTAACCAGAGTTTAAGAGATCTTGGCTGCTATAATGTCACAACATACTAACGTACTTTCACGTACATCAGTACAGTCTTTGATGAGAAGGTTCCTTCTAGCCCAGCTTCAATGGTCAGGCCAACCCTGTGCAATAAAATTTGACCAACCGTAAATTTACAGAACTTTACAAAATACCCATTTCTAGCTGAGAAGCTCAAGATTTAACTATGTACGTGGCTGAAAGAACATTACTGTTACTTTTAGGAGAATAAGATAACAGCAATAAGGCAAAAAATAAAAGGCTCAATAATAAACAGCTGCTTAGAGCACAGTGACAACCTATGCTCTTTGCTGGTAAGGCAACAATTTGCACTCAATTCACTGTCTACTGTTCCCTATCCAATACTTGAAACCAGGTATTTGTGATGTAAGGAAGGGAAAAAAAAAAAACCAAACCCCAAAACTGTTATATCATCTACCAGTAATTCTTTCAAACATCTGAAAAGGGGGCATTTTAAGCATACTTGCTCTAACACGTGCTGCCACGGCCACAAGATGAATAGACATACCAAGCACATCAAGAGTTTACCCTCATGCTGAAGGCTGTCCTTACAAGGACAGAGAAGGTAACTCCTTCTGCATCTTACTGAAGATGAGCCTAGTTATGTTATTGAGTAAAAGTGTTACTTAGCACTTCCATATATTTGGTGAAGAACTCTTACTTGGATCACAGCTAGTATGTTAAATTATGATTCTGAGACTACAACTCCATGAACATCAGGTCATCAAAGAAAAATAAAAATGCCTTGGTCTTATTTTTTAAAGCTTTAAAAAAAAATAAAAAGGCACTAAAAATTCCCTGTTTACCAACACCAGACTATATTAATAACAGGATTAATCATCTGCGATACTGTTGGGGCAGTCTGGGTAAGTACAAACACAGATCTGAACATAAACCAACTTACGGTGGTCTCCCACAGGGTACAAACTTTCTACCTGCTACTCTTCCACAAATCTTACATTTGCAGTCATGCTCAAGTTCTAAGACACACTTGAGTCTGCCTCACAGTCCAAAGACAGCAGTCACAGCCAACGTAAAAAAAGAAGCAAGACACTTCGGTACTTTGCAGTAACTCATTTTAAGAAAGGTTAGAAGATAGGTAATGAAGCTGTCCCATGAACAAAGAAGGAAAGATGAAAAATTGCAAGCAATTTGGTTTATTTTTGGACTCTTAGATTACTGCAGAAGACTTTTGAGTGATTATTCATGGATCACCATGTGACAACCATCAATCCTATTCAAGGTCTGGACTAAAAACTGCAATTCAGTGATGTCAACAGAACTACACTGATTTGCACGATCTAATAATCTGATTTTAGAGGCTTCTGGTTTAGTAAAAAACACTGCATAACCTTTGAAAACATTCTAATACACACAACATCTTGCTCTATCTGAGCGCTAAGGGCAACTGTCTCCGGTTATAGTAGTGTTCATGCTGTCCTATGAAAGTACTTTTTGTTTAATCTACATTATTATGGTAGACAGAAGAAAAAACTCCTGCCTTTTTCACTTCTTGTTTTAAAAATCAAAACTTGTGACATGTATGCTGGGGGGCGACCACTAAAACAAAAGAAATCCTTAGATCAACTCTATAAACCAACTTGAGAAGTTATTAGTAACACATACAGACAACTAAGTAGGTTTTTATTCTCTTCTTCAATATGTATTTCTAATGTTTCTTCAGAAGAAAACTTGTTTTCCTCTAAGGTAAGCCTTCAACTCAGCTCTCAGATCACAAGCAGTAATTAATCCCCTGATGTTTTACTCAGGTCAGGATGGATGAAAATTGCTGATAGTTTCATAGGTCCTGCTAATTCAAGGACACTATGAGCCGAAGCAGACCTGTGCTTTGAGGTTACTCTTGAAAAAGAGCTGTTATTCTCCGACTTCACAGGTCACCCATCTGCTTTCTCACCAAGCAGCCTCCTCAGACACTGCTAGGTGGAGAATGTGGAGAGAGGAACACTTATTATACAAAGCCATGTACATCTCTCACCAGGCCTTACAGCTTCCACTTCTGCAAGGGCATTTCAATGCAGCAGGCAGAGCAGCTGCACTGTAATATATCCCATAAGTGAACTTTCAGCTTCATTTCAAAGAAAAATATCAGCAGCACCTCATTAAAATGTATAGTTTACAGGGACTTTGACCAACCAACCAACCAAGAAAATAAAACCAAAACAAAACCAAAAGCACCCAAACACAGCAACTGCATATTCTACTCAATAAAATCTAGTAAGATCAAACAGTTCAGCAACATTTCTACCTCAAGCATGCAAGTAATTTGAAGTATACTGATCTACAGTTTTCTTTCCAGCTTGGTAAGAAATTGCTTTTAATCTATGTGAACCCTCTTCAGGGGTTGCTTTGGGGTTTGTTTGTTTGTTGTTTGGGGTTTTTATAGGTTGGGGTTTTTTGGTTTGGTTTGGTTTTGTTTCTAATGCAAGAGAATTAACCTATGTTAGGGAGATGACTCAAAAAACCCAGACACTGTGAATCAGCTTTTGCATCATTTAAAAATCCCAAAACAAACAACAACAAAACCAACACCACCACACAGCAATGTATTTTCCTAATTAAGCAGTTTCAGTACAGACATGACACACAGGGGTTGTTTGTATTTTAAATTGCATATTGTTTCAAAGTACTTCTATGTATGGTGGGAATATTTCTTTATCACCTGCCTTTAGTTACTGTACTGAAGCTGCAACTTTGTAAGTGTTCACCTTCTGCTTACACCACAGAAGAATAAAACAAATTTCAGAGACTGGCTGAATATTAGATGAGAAATACAGGTAATATCTAGAATACCTTTAAAGTAATAATACAACTGCATACACTATTTTAAATCCTTTAGTAAGGAGATTCTATTGTAAAACATTGCCATTGAAAATCTAATCAAGTTTGTGGGTAGTTCCCCCCCCTCTCCCCCCCGCAGTTCTGCAGTAAATCAGTCAATTAGATGTAAATCTGTCCGTATCAAGAACTGAATAACATCCTGTGGAAGTTTATTTTATCTTGTATGTTTATAAAGAAATACGTAACAACCTTCCCTCACACTATTTTTTAAAAATCATACTCGTGATCAAGTATTTTGAAAAAGCCAAGATGTTTCAGTCCTTTTAAAGCAGGAAAACAAAATTAGCTTTAGATTTATTAACAATGCAGTTTATTCTGGCATATCTCCCCCTTCCTGTATGTGGTATTTATAGTTTATTTTTGTGCAATTCATGAAGTAAAACCCCTCAAAGCTAAGACTAAGAGAACAATCTAAAGTTTAACACTCAAAGTGTTAAAAAAAAAAAAAAAGGCAATTATATAGTCAAAGCATGCTTTGGACGCTTAGTAACTCTAGAAAACTTCTTAGTAAATGGCAACATTTCTCTTACTACATCCTCAATAGGATTGGGGGTGGGGAGAAGAGATCACTCGAGCCCTTTTTTTTTTTCCTTCCTTATATTAAATTATAAAATCTTATTAAAAAAATGTAAGGGTAAGTAAACAACAAACCTGACCGCTCCACGCACAATACAGGTTACATATGAAACTCCAGTTGTGATTGATCATGCAGTCCAAAATCCTGAACTGGGCCATGTCTTGCTCTAGCGCAGATTGCTGCTGTGCTCTGACTCAGCTTTTGTCCAAGTGATCCTCGAGGATATGAGAGCTATGCAGTAACGACATTCAGGAACAAGGACCTTCCTTCCTGTTCAGACTCCCTTCCCACCCCAATAATGTGTCAACACAACAAGATAAACTGACAGAACAGCATAACATTCTTCAAAATAATATTTCCGAAGCTGCCAAATTATGCATTCTTGGGAAAAAAAAGGGAAATAAGAACATCCTAAGAAATCACACTAAAGCAAACACAGAAAGGTGCTTTCACACTGCTTGTTCTCTCCCCACTCCACCCCCTCATATCTGCTGCTGCTGAAACCAGTCTGAACATCAACAATTCAGTATAGTAACCCACATCATATGAATCTTAAACTTGCTTAGGCACAGTGGTAATGACAGCTTCTGTGTTTTCATGAGACCCAAAAGCTTAGGGCTCCTGTTTGAAACACAGCACAATAAGAGCAACATTTCAAGGTCAGCAGAACTTCACAGTTTTCGTATGAATTACATGGGTTCATCTACTTCAGGTTCTTAAATAGCAGACTCCCCTTTAAACCTACCAGAGTAGTGTTAGCATTGCACAGAGACCTGTCTGCCTCTTGTCGTGAAGGATGACAGCCCTATTGATAGGGGAATGGAAGAGGTGACACCAGAAGGACACTGAGAAACTGCAGAAAACTAAAGTTTCTTTCTTCACGTATTTCCCTTTTGCAATCTGCAAATAACCCCTCTGTTTCAGAGCGCCCCTCACATTCTGGGTCTTGACAGCCTACCTTGTATTCCCCCCCTTCCCCTTCAAAGGTGAGATTTGGAAATATAGGAAATGTGTTTCCACAGAAACACACATTTTATCTGATGATCACATGAACTATAGACTAGCGACAGAAATGATTTACAATATTCTGAAGGCTAAACACACAATTAACTAACAAATGAAACAGACAGCCAAGGCTTTATCTACCAGCTAGTTTTAAATTATTTTGACCTACAGAACGTGTTACCTGTTGAAAGTGTGTTTGACATCCCAAGCATCCCCCTGCTAGCAGAAGGAACCCAAACCGTCTGACCTGAAGTTGAAGAACAAGCAAAGGCACAGCCATGCAGAAAACAGGATGCAAGGTCCCCCCATTCCCAGGCTCAGCTGCTGCTTCAGTAAGAGCAGAACAAAGATAACACAGGAGATGAGATGGGTATGACAAGGGCAGAGCCTTCTGTTTGCATCAGCTCTCACGCTCTGCCTCAAAGAGCAACATCTCTGAGATGCAAAAGACTTTTCTATATTGAGAAAGTATGGAGGAACAACTACAGGAATAGGTGGCCAATTCACCCTTTGGCTCAGTAATGGCCAAACAACTGAAAGGTGCTTCAAAGGTGAAAGAAAATCCACACTATAAAAGCAGCCTGGAAATAAAACAAAAGTGTCACGAGGGTCACACAAATGGTGTGGCAAATAGCAGCTTGTAACTCTGAAATAAGGCCTCATTTGTTTTAAGCAAACCAAACAAACAAAAAAAATCTTGTTCTAGGTTGTCATCCCAAGGGCCCTGGGAATGAATGGCAGAGTCTAAGCCAACCTTTTCCTTTCTCTCCAAGGTAAGCAGGCTGCAAACTTCCAAGACATAATTTTGTATGACATATCTATGGTTTCATTAGAAGATATGCATGGCAGAGATTCTCCGTTATCCTTACAACACCTAATTACAAAAAAGGTGAGAACAAGAGTAGTGCAACACAGCACAAAATTAATGTGGCCTCAGAAAAAGCACTTAAAGAAGGGGATTAAAGAGCTCAAGATATTAACACAATAAAATCTTCTCATACAAGTTAAATGATGTGAACTGAAGCAGTCTGTGTTGACAAGGGGCTAGAAGTCCTGCTTAGCAACTATTACTAGGTGGAACAGATACACTTCCTCACAACAGCCCTCCTAACTATCCAAGCTGGAGAAAACTTGGAAAGGGAGGATGTTTGGAAAGGTCTTACGGCGTGCAGCAAGGGGTTACTGCAGAGATGCTGGAGCAGAATGAGGCAGTGAAGTCTCCAGGACAGGAACTCTGGAAGGAAGAAGGACCTGGCATCCTGCAGGGCCAGCAGCAGGGATACTGGCAGAAAGTGTGGGGCAGCCTACACACAGCTGGAAAAGCAGCCTGCTGCACACTAGCTGCACTGTGGAAAAATGCTGTCAGCAGCTAAATAAGGTGGAGGGAAGAAGGGAAAAGAGTTCTAGGAAATTAAGAGAAGATGGTTGTTTTGTACTAAAAACATCAACCAGGTTCTTAAACAGTATTTTAGTACAGTTCAGCAGTGGTCAGTTTCATTATCAATTACCTCTTCTGAGATCCCTAAAGTTATTACTCTATTTATTCCCTATGAAGTACTCAAAATCCTAATAAAGTATTCAACACAGCTTATTAAAAAGTCTCCTACTGTACAGTAGGATACAGTCAGTTAAACCTCAGAATCAAATTTGTGCAACTCTTTCCATAAAATCAGCAGTCACTACTAATCTGTTACTACTGGGCATTAATTTTCAAATCTGTTTCAGGGTAATTCTAAAACTACTTTTTTTTCCTCTCCAACCCGGCCCATGCTTATCTACCATTGCAATTCATGCAAAAGTGTCAAAATACTGCAGATAAAACCGTAAGTTGTATAATATAGAGTGGTAGGACAACAGAAACAGCCAGTATTGGCCTGACACCTGCCACCAAAAATCAGTATCAAAATGCTTGTGAATTCCAATAGGCATAGAATGAGGGGAGGACCAAAGTTTTTGGAAGCCTGCGTCTTTGCTGAAGTCCCTTAGATAAAGGAGGAGCTCAGGAACTGGTGCAAAAGCAGCACCTTCAACAGTAAGCTGCAGGTATTGCTTAAAACTGCCCTCAAAGTTTTCCTCTAAGTCACTCTGTGTCCTGGTAAATTTGATCTACCATTACTGAAAACTGTTCCTGATAATCTTCAGGTAGTCTGACAACTGCTCTCACATTCACAAGAGACAATCACCTTCCTGGCATGAGGTTAAATCCAATTCCACTAGCTTAACACTCCTCTGTTCTAACCTCACTTCAAGCTTACCTTATTGTTAACATGGGGTTTTTTAAAACCTTATGTATTTCTCCTAAGCATGCTTAGAAGATTCTGCTTAGAAGATTCTTGTGCAGGTGCACAAGAAGGAAAAGCATGTCTGAAAAAACAGTATTTCCACTGCTCAGCCCACAAGACCGCCAATGAGAAAAGTTTCTACAGAGTCAAGAGCAGGAAGAGGCTGCAATATTATTTCCATTCTGCATTTTTTCCCATCATTGAAAATGTTACAAAAAGCTATGAGCATTAAAAATGGGGGGGGGATGACACACAGTAAATACAAAACCCATCTCTCTCTCTCTCTCTCTCTCCCCACATTAAAATAAATAAATAAATCTAGAGTGTTTCCTGCCCTTTGTATCAACTTCTTTTTAAGATGCAGTACAGTTCATAGAACTAGAAACACAACAGATATCCTTAGGGAAAAAATGCAATTGTAGAACAGCTGGCACGGTACTGTTTCAGGCTCTTTAACATGTTTGTACCAGTCTGCTACAATTCTAGTAGTTCAAGTACCGAAAAAAACCAAGGAAATGTACAAGACTTATCACTCTTCCATCAGAAACTATGGGCAAAAGAAAATAACTGAGCACAACTGCCATTTTTCTTCTCCATGACTGCTACTTGTATTTTTAATCAAATATAAGCTCATTATGTGAATCAGCCTATTTGTGATTAATTTTGTAAACACTCCATCTCCCCACCCCTCAAAACCAAGTTCAAATTCACAATATCTATCCCTAATTCTTAAAAAAAATGCTCTCACATCCACTCTCAGATGACTTCACCATCATCTTTTATTGCTTCCAAGAACAAGATGGAATAGCAATATTGCTTTGTCAAGAGTTAACTTTGAGTCGTGACAAAGAAAAATCCTTTTCCCTTGAGCTAATAGTTCAACAGTTAAGCTGAAGTAGTGCCCACTTCCTTGGATTTTAACCTCAGTCATTTTCAGCAAACCAGTCTGGTGTTTCCTTTCCCTGATCAACTTCTGTTTAGGCTAGGATACAAGATGCATTTTCTCTTCCCCTTTATCTAACCTATTCAGTTACAAATTTCTTCCTCTGCTTTAGAGGATGATCAGATGTCCAAGAAAGAACTGAATTTTACTAACTTCAGCTACAGGAAAGTATTGTTTTGTATCCCACGAAAATTAATACACTGGAGGAAAAAAAACCAGCATACAAGATCCCAAACTGAACTCTACTAAGGCAGCTGACACCATTAGAAACTGGAAGCAAACTTCTACCACTGTTCTATTTAAGAAATGCACAACCAAATTCAGTGGGGATTGAGAAGGACATACAAGGTATCCGCACTATTATTTTAAGTATACTTCTGTGATACCATTAAGCACTTCTGCAACATTTGCTGTGTAAATGAGATCAAACTTAAAATACAGAAGATTTCTCAAGCTATCATCACTACCACCTACAGCAGATCACTTGCCTTCCCACCAGCAAGTTTCTGGATGACAGAAGAAAGACTGTATGCTCCTGTGGAAATTCCTGTTTGTCTAACCCAATGTCCAAACAGCTGTATCAGTTTTGTTTCAACTTATTTTCACTGTCCTTATGTTTATGTGTCAATAGAGGATCAAAAAGTGAACCGAATTAAAACTAAAACCAAGAGTATTCGTTAAGGGCATTTTAAATCACATTAGTACTATTCACCTGGTTAATTTACATCATCCTCACTCAAAGAACGAACACAATATGCCAATTTGAACTTTCTACATGGTAATTTTTTCATGTCCAACCAAAACATGGAAAAAAATGTTTCAATGCTTATTGCTAACATAAATGTACGATCACCACTGAATGTGTCCTCATGAAAACAACTATAAGCTACATTACCAATTGTGTCTAGATTACCTGTCAATCTTGAGACACACACCATACACAATGGTGATCATGCTGCCATGATGAGGTTAGAGAGTGGAAAGGTTTCGGGGTTCCCACACACCCTCCTCCAGAATGATGGTAAAAGCTTCTAAATTAAATCACATCAAATTTAATGCCTTTGGTACCAACAGCACACATTTTCTTTCAAAGACAGGTTTCTATTTAAAGTGTTAGTGCTGCTATTTGAACACACAGGGGTCCAAAACGGGCTTAAGCCCCAGCACAAGGGTAATTCCAATGGGTACTTCCTGCTGTCTTCATATTATTCACTACAATGCAGTGCTGTGTGATCAGCTCTGCTATTTCTGATCCCAGCCTGAAGCCAGAACTAAGTTTCTTGCCTGCCCAAGACTGGGCTTCAGGACTCTAAAACTTCCATTCTGAGACAAAAAGAATCCTCACATACATCAGTGTATAAAGAAACACATAGGAACATAGTGCTAGCTCTGGTGATAATAGAGAAGATCCTTTCAATGTACTGAGACATTTATTTGAACAGCAAATCTCTCATAATACAGTTAAGTCTTCTTAATAGTCTAGCAATCTCTCAATACAACTTTTAGCTAAAGCTAATCACCAAGTGTGACCACACTGAAGCACCTTAATTTACAGCCTAATATCCTCTTACTGAGATCAGGGGGTTCTCAGAAGGCTGAACTGCTTGTGTACCGAGAACTGCCTGAGCTTCTTGTAAGACGATCCCAAAAAGCAGCACCTACGCCATGCTGCATAGGAAGACACTGACAGACTGGTCATAAGAAAGATGTATTTCTGCCTTCTCTGAACTAAGACCGTAAGAAGACCAGCCAAAATTAAAAATTAGCACTGTTGGTAAATACAGGAACTATTCAGTAGCAAGAAATTTTCAATTAAATATTCATATCTGAATTAGTACAGTGGATTCTCAAGACTTCACTAGGCAGTCTACTTCAAAATAAAACTTTTGACATTCCATAGGGGATAGCAGCAGACTGTCCTTTGAAATCAAGAAGACTTTGGAGTTAAGAAAGCCTCATTTAACAGACCATTAGACTAGCTGAGCAGGTCCCGAAGCCAGCTAAAATGAGGAAATAAAATCTTCATTAAAATACAATTACCAGAGCACGTGTTAAGCAGCTCAAGTTTCTCAGCTAGCAGAATAATCACCTCCTTTGCTTCTCCTGCCTTCCTCTTTCCTCAGCTTTGGAAGACAGGCCACTGGCAGAGCAAGAAAGGAACTGCAGAGAGATGTCAGTTGGAAAGGTAAGCTCCAACAGAAAGCTGAAGTCTAATCTTAACTACAATTAAGAATTTCTTAACATTTCTTTCGCTTAACAAGTATCAGCAACTGGGAAAAAAAAAAACCAAACCAAACAAAAAAACAAACAAACAACAAAACCTGAAAATCAGTTTCAGAATGATGAAAAGTGTAACACATAGTATAAATCTTATTTTTCATAGAACATCTTTATTTTGCTATTCTAAACATCCAGAGTTTATTTTCACTCCTGTACTGGAGTAATAAAAACATGCTTAACTAACTTACCCTTGCAGA
The DNA here is from genome assembly GCA_033439905.1 of Ceryle rudis. NCBI lineage: Eukaryota > Metazoa > Chordata > Aves > Coraciiformes > Cerylidae > Ceryle > Ceryle rudis. Next base: position 37,369 of record JAAGNO010018077.1, read on the forward strand.
TGATCAATCTCTGCAATTTTTATCATTGCCATCTACACTATCAGAGCACTATTTTAATATCACAGTTCACAAGGTGTTTTTGTACTATTTATCTCCAGTCTTACCTTTCCCTGTACCTTTATAGTATCCTATCATTTTAACTTCCTTTGTTGTTCCAAATGCAGCCATGTAGAAAAAAAAAATGTTATGAAAAAAGCAGGAGACGGGAATTTTAGTGCTAAAATGATTAAGTATAAACCACTTTCACAGCAAGAAAGAAGAGACATTACATAGTCATTCTGCTTCCATTTCAACACAGAACACCAGGGTCAGAAAGACACAAACACAAGTACGCAACTTCACACTAAGCACTAGTTTTCAAGGTGTTAAGATTTCAGAATGAAAAAACAAGTTTTCTTTTGGAAGCATTAGCAACACTGAACTCACCACAGTTCGAAGCCTAACTCTTGCTAAATATTACAGCAGCATCCCTAATTTTAAGCAAATTTTAGAAACATGACATGTAAAAATTATGACTCCCTCTACAGAGAGAATACATAAAAAGAAGTTCCTTAAGAGAAAACCATTGACTGCAAACCTACAGCTTGAAGAGGAGTCGTCATCTGTCAGCACTTTTTCTTTTTTTTGGTAGATGTATGGACAGGGCACAGAGTCTCAAACATTAGATAACCAGTGAGCAACATTCTTCATATCCACACTTCTACTTTGCTTTTGTAGGGGGATGAAACGACAATACAGTAGCTAACATTGCTATCAAACAAAGCTACTACAAGTTAAATTTTCAAGCCTGTCAAGACATTTTGTTGTATTGATCATAGTCAACATAATAGAGTACAGAGAACTCCTATCACACTGTAGCTACAGAACCCAGCAGAGAAACAAGCATCACCACTTGTCACTCCTAAGTGAAGAAGAGTTAAATAAAAACAGCTTGTTAACTAATACAGCTTGCTGACTCTTATGGCTGGCTTTCTCTTCTGACTGCCCCCAAATTTAATAAGTTGTGCAATGCCAGACTAGTCTAAGAAATTTTGATGGAATTTATCATCACAAACCCCTTCAGATGAAGCTCAGGTACCTCGAACAAGCAAAACCAAACTAATCAAACACACTGGTCCCTCTACATCAAGTTTACAAATAAATTTTTTCAAATAAACATTTTGTTTTGACCCTATAACCCTGCTTCCATATGCTGTGTTTTCAGAAGTTCTAACTCTAGTTTTTACTTTTTTAAAAGAACTCAAAGATTAAGTTCCATAAACTCTAAATCTCTCCAGGCAGTTTAGGCAATTGGAATAAATTCAAAAATTCCAATTTTCCTGCATTTTCTCCACCATGTTTTCCATGTATACCAAGTCCAGTTTTGCACGAACAGTGTTATCAGATCAGTCATCTGACATGTTCTGAAACTAACTTTAATCACTTCCAGTATTTTTTGTTGTATAAAATACATGCACTTGATCAAAGCTCTTCCCCACCATTGTGCAAGTTTCCGCCCTTTCACTAAAGCCTTCATTCATTCAAACATGGACTAACTTGGAAGAAAACACACTCCTAAAAGACATTAACATATTTTCCAGCAAGCTCTGGAATTCTAAGAAGGCTTAAGGTTTATTTTAGAAGCAAACTGAAGATATCAGATTGCTACATGAGTAGTAGAACTGACTTTGGTCTCACAGATCTTGTATCCCCTCCTTATCTTCTTTCCTCCCATCAGATCCCCTGTAAAGGAAAGAATGACTTTTTTGGCCAGAGAGCAGTCATGCATGTGCTGACTGGCTGCCAGAGCTCCCCCATCTCACCTTCAGCATAAGGCATTAACCTGGGCTTCTCTTCCATCTAGCTATCAATTTTCTCCAAACTTCCAGTCACTCCATAATCTCAGAGACCTTTTTCCTGCCTTGAAATTTGACTGAATTTGGCCAATGAGCTCAAGAGCAACTGCAGAGGAGCCAACAGACAGGCAGACTGATGGCATGCACAAGAGAAATTAGAATTTAAGAATTCTTACTACTTCATTACATGACTTGTTTCCTACCACATCTTTTGCCTGAAGAAAAACAGGCTTTGCATTTTCAACCCTACTACCTTCCACTCCTTCAGCATGCAGTTATCATTGCACAAGCTACATTCCACAGGTTTCTTTAGGACAATAAACGAATTCTGTATTCTGTTCATACTTTCTCCATAATACTATAGTATTATCACTCTCAAATCGTCCTACAGAACTGCAGAGATCATGAACTTCTCGTCAGAAATAAGAAAGAAACTTGCAGAACCTTAGACTAGTGTGTGTAATACAGTTCAATCCCATAATGCTCAAGTGAACTCTTTATGAAAAAACCCAAACAAAACAGAAAATGAAAATTAACTCATAAAAGGCATATTCTTGTCAAAAAATTACTGACTACAGGTGGACCAATAAAGTATTTCTGACAAACATTCATTTCCTAATACATAAAATTCTACCTTTCCCATTTTCTCTTAGGAAGAACAGAGAAACTGAAGGAAGCAGGATTTTCTAGAGAGTGAAAGCTCAAATTCACAACACAGAGGCACAGCAAAGGTGGTGCTGCACTTTATGGGGTGCAAGCTCCTGGAGTGGCATTTACAAGGTAAGGAGCTCAGATTCCTATCTCAGCAACAGGCATTTCTAAGCATCTAGCAAAGAAATACAAAACAGTGAAGAAAAGACCAAACAGATGCTAGAAGAGGCAATGCTGTAGAAAGAAGGTACATCCAAAATCCCCAAATCACACTTATTTCTAGAGTTCACAGAGACTGAAAAAGACATGAAACTTAAGTTCTTTCATACACTGGAATTTAAAACCTTTTTATTTCTTAACCACAGGATAAAAGAAACTTTCTAGGACATAAACAAACAGTATGCAAAATATTACTATAGCACTGGTAAAGACTTGTTTTTCCTCAACTAGAGGCACTGCCTTGTTACATTTACAGAGGAAGTCAATCGCTTCACCCTCTGGCCTCAAAATTTCATTTACACTGTGAACCCAGGGTAATTTTTAGTGGTTACCACTAAAGGGAAATACACTGATTGCAGAAAACCGCAGACTCAACATATGTAGCTCCACAGAGATGGTATCTAAGTAGATCTTAGCAATAACATGTCACTTAGAACTATACTTTTAAACCTCACTATGTTGGTGGCAGAATTCATCCTTTCAAAGCTCTTTAAAAAAAAAACTTCATGCATCCTCTGACAGGTAAGAGAAACAGAATGCTACACCTCCCCTCAATGTAGGAAGCATCAAAGTAGGCAGCATCTTAAAAATCAGAAGTTTGCTCATACTAGAAAGTCAGCATTCATCTGCATTAAAAATATTTATCTAATGATAAGTAAATTTCACTTTCCAAGTGATCTCTCAAGGCTACATGAAAAGCCTACGTGGCTTATTTATAGAAGTGATGGGATTCGCCAACTTAACAGCTTGCTGCTCGGCGCACCACTTCAGCCAGAGACTGCTAAGTACATCACCACAAACACAACCAGGCCTCAGAGGAGATGGAAGAAAAACTTCCTAGGGATTAGAGGAAAATGGTTTCCTAGTAGTAGTGATCTTTGTTCAATTCAGAAAAATGAATAAATAAAAGCCTCGACTGAAACTAAATCTAGAAATAAGGACTTTGTTCTAGGTAGTAGGAACTGGAGATACATACCATTAACTTCTAACTCAACCTAAAATTTTGGTTTCCTATCAATTTTCTACGTAGGAAAAAATTGTGCAAAATCTCACCTATTTTTAGCTTAAAAATATTTTAGGGTGCTTATTATTATGAGAGGATATAAGCAGAGCCATACCAAAACTCTGCCCAAGAGGGTTCTACTCCACCAAGTTAAGAGATATTCACAAGCCTACTGCCAACCCTGCACACGAATACGCATGGAGCTTTAATGGCATTCTGAAGCCAGTAATCTCACTAATGAATGAAGGGCAGCATGGCATCTGTGGTACAATGGCCTAAATCATGACTCCACCATTACCAAGGTTTATCACTCTCAGAAGCACGCTGATCTCAAATCCGTCTTTCCTACTCCTTATTGCTAAGACCTTGACAGAAGAGAATTTGATTTACACAGAAAAGTTAAAGCACAATTAAAAAAAAAAAAAAAAAAAAAAAAAAAAAGACTTCCAAAAACGGATTTGTCCTGGTTCAAAAGAAAACAGAACTTAATTNNNGGGTTCGATACTGGTTTTGTATATATTTGTACATATTCTATTTTTTTATTATTATTCTCATTAAAGCTGTTCTAGTTTCCTTTTTTAATCACTAAGTCTCTCTCCCTTATTCCCTTTCTCTTCCCCTTTAGGGAGGGAGGGGGCTTAACAGAGAGCATCTGTTATAGCTCTAAGGGGCCACCCTGACCCTAAACCGTGACAGTATTTTAAAATACAATTTCTGGAATTCCCCAACACAAAGATAAGTGAAGACAGACACCTCTAAAAAGCAGACCTGCACCTTCACTTTACTCGAGTACTTAGCCTGCAAAAAGGAAGCTAATACAGGAGCCATACAGACAAGACAGCTCATATGAAAGTCGACCTCATTCTAATTTTCTTCTGATTTTCCTTACAAAGTCTTGATCCACTAAAGTTAGGTGATAAAGAACCACCATAAATTTGACCTAATTACCACCCTTGTCAAAACTCATGCTAGATAATGAAAAGCCATCCCCTCTTCAGTCATCACACTGAAGTTCTTGAGACAGACTTAAGATCAATATCAATCATCAGTTATTTTTCTCTTATTGCTAAAACACTATCTCTAAAACAGACTGCCCTCACTAGTCCCAAAGAGCACCATTCAGCTGAGCTTTACATCCTTTTATATATTGATAACTTGATCTTTATAAAGTACTATACAGGTGGGCCTCGGGAACAACAACAACAAGAAAACACAAACTCTGAGGTTGACAAAGACATCGGTGTCTTGTAATCTAACTCCATTTTCCTCATTTTTTAAAAGAGCTCTACAGGCTCAGAGAGGTGTCCTTTTCCTGGCATAAATATATTAAGATATACCTCCTGTTTTTATTGAAAAGCAAGGTTATCATAATATAAGAAAACATAAGGTTATTTAGAGGAAGAACAACACACACTCTAATCCCGGTCACTGGAGACTATGGATAAAAAGGCTGTTAAAGTCTTTGCACAGTGAAGGCCTCGAAGTCTCCAAAGAGGAAGGTTCCACAACTTCCCACAGCCTCAATGAGAATTTTTCTTCTTGGGTTCAGCTGGAGTTTTCCATACTGGAACTGTTTCCTCTTGACCCTTCACTTTCAAGCGGTTGAAGACCCCAGCCAGCTTCTGCCTCAGCCTTCCCTGCTCCAGGCTGAGCAGAGCTGGTGCCACTGACGTCCTCTCCAGCCAGGCACTCCAGCTCCTGAAATACTTCCCTCTCTCCACAGGGAGGACCAAAAACCAGGCATGGTTCTAGAAAGAATCTCAATAGCACTCAACAAATGGGGAATGACACCAACATGTTTTGAAGACAACAAAGTTGTGAACAGTAAGCATGATCAACTACATTACTATGCTACACAGGTATAGCAACAACAGTTACACCACCAGCATTACTCATAGTCGTAATAAGTTGGGGTTTTTTTATATTCATTGAATTGTTTGAACCATCTCCTCCAGACATGCAAAACTGGCATGTATTCCATGGTGTCTCTCACACCTTTACCCATTAAAAGAGAAAGTCTTTGCCATGCACTAAATAATGGAAAGAAACCCCGCAAAAAAGAGGAAGTAACAGATCAGTAGGAAGAGGACAGGATGAGTAGAGTGAGAGAGGGCATTAGTTGATAGACAAGATACAAAAGCACCCAAAAACTTACGGATTTTATCATTCATGTCCTATTAATATTTGTCACAGGTTAAAAACTCTCCCCCTCTGTACTGAACACAACACACAAAACCTGTTTTGAATAACAGGTTCTCTTTCTGCAAAATCTGGATAGAGACAAAGATTTATTGTATTTTTATTTAACTGAAGTTCACAGCTACACTGCAAAACAAACAAAAAAGGTAAAAATCCCACCCTTCAAAGCTCCTAGCAAATATGAAATAAATACACTAGCACTTCAAATCTCTGAGAAATTCCTGATGATTGAAGAGTGAAACAAATAACCTAAACCAGAAATTCATGTGCACAAACCCAGGGAACAACACATCAAAGCACCTCGACCAGTACACTTGAAATGACTAAAAGCCATCCACATACCACTACATTTTCTGTATGTGAACAAACACATCACACAAACGTTATCAAAAAGTCCAAGACAGCTATATTCAAAGCCTGAAATTTATGTCAGTGAAACCTAATGAAAATTACAGTTCCGTGAAAAACGTACCATTTTAACAAGCAAGTCCTAAATCAACCCTTATGTATCGCACATCAGACTTCTGCCAGTTCTCAGGGGACTAATAATATTACAGCCAAAAAAACCTACAAAACAAGTTCTTGGAAACTCCACATTTCAAAGAGAAAAGGAAGCACAGTTCAACATGTTGAATATAACAACAAAAAACCCACACTAGCAGAAATTAAGAAACAAGCAGGAGGTTTATTAGTGGAAGTGCAAGTGGTTGACTATATAACAAAAAGCAAGTCATGTGAATTAAATTCAGAGTTGCTTTTAAGTCTGCCTTGTATCACCACAACCTTCTTTCAGTCAACAGCAGGTCTTGATCCTTATGAAAAAAATCCCTTAGTGTCATATTAAGTTCACAGTGTATCTTAGGAATGTCTTTTACCAGTCTTGTCCCAAGTGTAAGTACGCACACCGTGACCTATCAATCACACAACTCTACTACGCACATGCCAACCTCTTCATTATGTAAGCGACAGTAATAGGACTGTGCAAAAATATCTGGTACTAGAGAAGTGGTTCTCTTGTGGAGGCTTTTCCTTTTCTTACTGTATCTATACATGGACTATATATTTTCTAATCATGTCTTTCGAGCAAGAATTTTTTCTTTTTTTAAATCACCACACTGCAACTTCAGATCAAATGGCTGAAGTTCAAAGATCTAAAACCACATGAGGTGTAGGCACAAAGTATGTCAAAAAGCAGTACACCACTAACATGCAGCAAGATACCAAGGTGGCAAAAACTACCAAATTATTTTCAACCAGACTTTGAATATGTAACAGACATAAAACAATAATAAAACCTACTTAGTAGTAGGAATGCAAGCTGTTTCAGGTTTACTTAACAGTCCTTTACCAAACATCTTCACGAGTTTTCTTACCAATTTTATATCCTGCCATTTAAATTTTGTTGTCTGCTAAAACAGATCAATCCTCTCATTAAACTTCTTCTCTGGATTTAACTCCCCTGGACAAGTTGCTGTCCAATCATCTACAAGGGCAGTTCCTATTTTACCTTGCAGAAAAACAACTCGGAAAGCATTCACAAAAATTGTAATACAAATACTATTTTCAGTCACTTTAATAAAGTGGCAGCAGGACACAGGCAATCCCGCAGGTCTCTGGAATGTGCTGACAGTTACTTCCTGACACAGGTGACAACCTCTGCTGGATCTAAGATTACAGACAAGGAAGAACTCTTGGGGATGTAAAGTTTAGGGGCAACCTTGGCTACAGCGCGATCATGAACAATGGCGTTCAGGATCCTGAGAGAAGACACCAAGGCAAATAGCAGCATCACAGCCCTACACGGCAGAACAGGAAGACTGTTCAGGGATCAGCTTGGAAGAATCCCACAGGAGATTGCCCTGAAGAGGGATCAAGAAGGGCTGGTTGACTTTCATGGTTCCCCTCCTCCAAGCTTAAGAATAGTCCACAGCAGTGTGTAGAAAATCAAGCAAAGGTGGCAGAAGGTGCGCATGGATGAATAGGAAGCTTCTGACGGAACTCAAATATAAAAATGAAGCATACAAGAATGTCAAGCAAGACCCAGGTGATCAAGGAGGAATAGAGACCCTGTCTGTGGAAGCAGTCATAGGGTCGGAAATCTAAAACCCACCCGAATTTCAATCTGGGAAGGGGCATGAAGGGCAAGGCAACCAGAAAGGCTTCCCAACACACAGAACACAAGAAGGTGGCTTCATGAAGAGGAAAACATCAACCTGACAGTCATTTATAAGGAGATGACTGACTTGATGGATGGGAGGAGAGCAGCAGATTTGTTTATCTTGACATTAGGAGGGATTTTGACACTGGCTCCCATAATGTCTTTATAGATAAGCTGATGAAATACAGGCTAAATAAATGGACAGCAATCTCCACTGGAAACTGGCTGAATCACCTGTCTGAAAGGGTTATGACCAACAGGAAGAGGTCCAGCTGGAGGCCAGCCACTGGTGGTGTGCCCCAGAGGTCAATATTTGGGCCAAGCCTAACCTCTGATGACCTGGACAATCAGGCAGGGTACGCCCTCAGTAAGTTTGCAGATGACACAGAACTGGGAGGAACACTTCATATACCAGATGGGCATGCTACCATTCAGGCAGATGTTGACAGGGTGGAGAAATGGACACATTGGATCTCATGAAATTCAAAGGGAAATGTCAAGTCCTGCACCCAAGGAGGAATAACCCAAGCACAAGAACAGGCTTTGGGCTGGGTATCTGGAAAGTAGCTTTGAGTAAAGGGCCCTAGGGTTCCTATACGGACAACAGGTTGAACGTGATCCACCAATGTGGCCTTGCAGCAAAGAAAGCCAACAGCCTGCTGGGCTCCACTAAGCCAAGTACAGCCAGCAGGTTGAGGGAGGGGATCCATCCCTTTCACTCAGCACTTATGAGATCACAACTGGAGTTGTGTCCAGTTTTTGTGTCTCCAGTATAGGACAGATATGGACATACTGAAGTGAGTCCAGTGACGGGTCACAAAGATGATTAAAGGACTGGAATACGTGTCACACAAGGAAGGTCTGAGAGAGATGGAACTACTGTTCAGCCTGGAGACGCTTGGGAGGGCAGGCCAGAAACTTATCCCTGCGTACAAATATCTAATGGGGAAAGCAGGGGAAGAGATGAAGGTGCCAGGCTTTCGCACTGGTGCCAAAAATGGAATGACAAGAGGCAACAGACACAATCCAAAACAGAGAAAACCCCATTTAAACACTGAAAAAAAAGTCCTTTGTGACAAGCATGATCAAACACTGTACCGGGTTTCCTGGTGGAGATGCCGACTCTCCATACTTTGAGTCAAAACCAGCCTGGACACAGTCCTAGGAAGCCTGCTCCAGCTGTTTGAACTAAATGATCTCCAGAAACGCCTTCCAATCTCAGTGACTCACTGATTCTATGAAAACTTTTTTTAACTCCATGTCTTATTTTCAGTGATGAGAATGCATTATACAGCAGCTACACAAGTTCAGCTGCAGACAAATCAGATTCAGACTGGTTTTTGGCACAGGATTACATTCTAGCTCAAATCCCTAACATTCCCCAAGCATCCGTGTCCAATGTAGTCTGGCAGTACTCTCTGCTAACATAAGTATAATCCTTTGAAGGGAAGTGTAAAGGTGCTGCGAAGGGAAGTGTAAAGGTGCATCCATTCCTTTTCTGTCACCTTCATCAATACTGAAACTAAGTTATTTGTTCAACTGTCATCCTTTTCCTCAAATTCTGACTTCAGCAACCACTTACAGGATCTACAATTACAAGACATAATCACAGGTGAACAAGGAAGGAAGAAGGAAACCGAAGAACAAATTCGCCTTGATATTGAACTCAGAGAGACAGAACCTTAAGTCACAGAAAGATCTAATACTGAAGACCAACTACAGCAGGTTAAGCAGCAGATTCCAGGCTCCACATGAAATCCTGTGAATATACAGAAAAGCCTTTTCTTTGCACCACAGCAAGTTCTCTGTATTTTGCCATTGTGGGCAGCTTTCTGACTACCTCTTACTTAAATTTCAGGATATATAAAAAAAATAACAATCGCACTTACGAAGTTTTTAACTGTGTTTTTAATAACGTGTATTTCCGCATCGCCTACATCATTATTCAAAGCCCAGCAAAAGACAGAAAAAAAGTGTTTCAAATATTCACAACTGACTACAGAGAGCTGCAGGAGGACAGAAAAAATTCAACTGCAATAAAAAAAAAACCCTAAGAGCAGTATTCCTTAATAGAGTATTACTATCTTCTTACTACTTTCCCAGCTGAGTGCTTAGACAGTACATTTCACCATCCACTCTGTTATTTCCAGGGGAGATGCACAAGCCCTTCGCACATGAGCCTTCTGTAAACTTTACTTCATTAAGATTAAAATCTTGAATTTCATAAAGCTGGGGGGGGGGGGGAAGAGCCAAAAAAAGAAAAAACAACCCACAAACAAAACAAAAGCACACCACAAAAAACAACAGGAAGAGAGAATGCTCTTAAAAAACAGGCAAAGTCTGTCAATGCTGGAAGGAGACAGTAGATGAAATATAATTATACTTAAGTCCCTGAGTTGCCATGGAAAGATGCTCAAGAATTTCTTGCCTTTTTTTTTTTTTAGATTAAATTTACAGTTTATGGATTCACATTTTGTACTATGTTTACAGCAAGCAGTCTTGTTTGCCTGGTTATGGAGAAGTATCCACAACATTTTCAAGGTACAGACATAAAAAAAAAGAAAAAGAAAAGCAATCCTTACTCTTCCTAGCTTTCCTTTAGACACAGAAGCTTCTAGCCCCCTAAATCGGGCTAAGAAAAAAGGAGTTACAGAAAAGTATCAACTTTTCACTCTTGAAACAAACCTATCTAGTTGTCACTAGTTCCACTGCACATTTAATTTCAAACTACTGTTATTTTTGCATCATTTTTCATATTTTCATGTTGTGGCTTCATATATAACAACGCATGATGTTTATAGGTTATATATAGTTTAACACTATAAAAAGAACGAGAACTTGTATTTGCAGACTTTTTATGCTAATACTTGGAGAAAATGCTAGTTGCTTGGAGTATCTATGCTTCAACTTAGAAGTGATTTCTCCAAAAGAAGTTCTGCAGAAAACATATGTCCTAGAATGTAAGTAAATAGCTTGCATCATAATACAAAAGTCAGTCAGCTTTAAAGAACAATAATAGAACAGGCACAACTGTTTTTTACAAGAATTAAAGGCTTTTTTCAAATGCTTGTTTATTAAAACTGCTGACCCAAAGCCTGCTGAAGTCCATGAGAATCTTCCGATGAAAGGACTTACACCAGTTATTTTATCAAGTAGGAACAATGTCATTTTCCCCCACATTTCAGTATGTTAAATTAGACCATGAGGACTTTATTTATTAAAAAAAACCTGACGTAAGCCATCACAAAATGTCTTCCCACACATTTTTTTTGTATTTCCTAAATCTGCACCTAAGAATAAATTAATAATAAAAAAAAAAGAAGTAGTCTGGACTGCAAACATTTTAAGTAATAAATACTATAGAACTTCTGGGAACTGGATGGAACTCAAAGTACAGAACAGTGTAATGGAACAGTAAAGCCTCTACTGAAGAGTTGCAATAGCAATATGTAAAATAAGGTAACAGGGAAAAAAGAGGGTTGGTAAAGAAAGTGCAACTATCCCCAGAAAGGCTTCATTAAGTGGTAAAAATCAACTGAACATCCTTCTGTAGGGAGTCATTCCAAAACGCAACTAGTCCTATTCCTTTCTCCAACATGAAGAATCTCTACAAGGAAGAAACTAAGCTCCTCAAGAGAAAAACTCTACCATGGGATAAAGACTAGAGGACCAAAAAAAAAAAAAAAAAAAAAAAAAAAAAAGAGAAAGAAAGAAACCCATTGCTCCTCAGGAGTTGAAAAGGCAAGTACTGCTCAACTGAGGACCCTATTTTTGTAATCCCTACTTCCTCACTTACAGAAGCAGGGAAGACTACAAGAGCCTTCCAAGGAAGGAAAGTTCATGGTTTCTTGGGTCCTAAGCAGCAAAGAGAAATCTGCCAAGCCAGATTATTTAAGTGGGGGAAGTGACCACAGTATTAACTGAATTTAAGGTCAAGGTACTCCCGCAAATCCTGTTC
>JAAGNO010018077.1:49471-60923 GCA_033439905.1 Ceryle rudis
AAAACACAAAAAAACCCCACAACACACCACCAAAAAACAAACACCAAGGAAAAAAAAGCTCCCAAAAAATCCAAAGCCACAAACAAAAAGAGCCCACACTAAAACTATGATTCACCCTTCTGGCTCTATCCTAAATGATAGATGGAGATAACTGCGGTATTTGTGCTTCACAGCAGATACAGAACATAATACAGAGATAAAATTCTGTTTCCAAATTTCAGGTTCCCACTGTTAGCTGCACAGAAGCCTATAGACAACCATTACATCACTGACCGATGTTGCATCATCCACAATTTAAGCCACTGACAACCAGCCATGAAATGGATAAAGGTTAACATGCTGAAGAAGTTAAGGGGAGAAGAATCTTTTTCCCAAATAGCCTCACACCAGATAATTGGGAAAAACTGGCATCACTGAATTCTAAGATGTAGTCTTAAACTGAATGCAAGATTTTTTCCATAAATTCAGACAACTCCCCAGTTCAAATGAAGTGAGGAAAAAATTATTCTCTTCATACAAACTTACCAGTGAGAACTGTTTACCCTGAACACGCCTTGCTGAGTAACTATCTAATATTACCACTGTCTCCACTCACTCACCTTAAAGAATTTAGTTTCTTGGAGTCATGAATCACTGATTGCAAGAGCAGAAACCATCTTAGCCACAGATGCCTTTTAACATTTTAGATGCAGCTTTAAAAATAGCTTGGGGGGTGAGGGTTGTTAGCATGCCCACCCACAACAGACAAAAGCTCCAACTCAACTTCACTATTTTGTGGCCACCTCATTTCACAGTTCTTTAGGTAAAAGTTTGCCTATTGGGTTTTTACCTTCTTTATAACCGACTTTTAGGATTGGTGAAAAGGAGAAATTCCTTTTTGCCAGGCAGAGCTTCTCCCTCCCTCCAGTACTTTGCCCACCTGTGCACCACTCAGTCCTGTACAGCAGTCTTGGAAGCTCTGTAGCTCGCCATGTGGTCCCTCAAAGTGTCATTTCCTAAACTGGTGCCACAGAACTGGATTGGAAGAGGAGTAACTATTCTATAGCAAACAAAAGACACAGTAGTATCATTCACCACAGGAGAATGGAGTTTTTCCACTGTCTCTTAGAGATTTACTGGTTTTGCTGCTGCAGTATTTGCAAGACTTGGACTCAAGAATGGAGTCCCATGGTGTAATGCAGTCCACTAATGGCAGTGCAGAAAACAATTCAACGGACAAAAAAAAATACTTGCCTGATTGCAAACAAGAAAAGACATGAGACTACAAGAGCGTATTTAAGCACAATCACCTTGCCTTCTCCTTCAACTGGGAGGGGGGGAATGAAGGAAGAGATGGGGTAAACACCACAGCAGGTTAACTGTGTATTTCATTTTAACTAACCAAAACTGGAGAACATTAGACCCATACGATGAAACAAGAATAGCAACTTCTACAAAAGCAAGCAAAACCAAAGGCTAAGTTTGATAGCTAGCCTGACCCTTCAAGAAGCAAAAATAAATCCAAGTCCTGAACATTTGAAAAACTGCATTTCCTGTTGCTGATCGCAAACAGCTGCCTTGTTTCAGCAGGCTTAGTACAGAACCTCTTGAAAGCAGGAGGAATCCTGATGAGCTATCATGGCATACAACCATTGTAACATGTAAGAACGCCTGTACATCAGAAGTCCACCTAGCCCACCTCCTACAGTGCCCAAATGCAGACAGTTGCAGATAATTCGCAAAGAACACAAGACCAAGCATCACTAGAGTATCTTCCCAGTTTCAGCTATTCACAAATCCATAATTATTCCACTGCAAGTGTATTTAGGAACTCTGAACGTACTGCTCTTCCAAAAGCGGTTCTCGGTTATCCTTCAGCTTACATACACACTTTCAGCTTCCAAAATACTATGGTGCAGGGTAACAACCTTAATTAACTTTATGCAAAGAGCCATTGCCTTTTGCTTATTCTACCTCTGCCATGCTCATCTGACACCACCAAATTCTTGGAGTAGGTAGTAAAACCCTGATCCAAATAAGTTCAAGAGAGATGGAGAAATCTACCACATACCAAAATCATTTCTCCAACTCCACAGTCTCCTCTTTCCCAAACTGCAAAGTCCTTGCTTCCTTATTTTTGGCACAGAAACAACTCCATATATTCAATTATCACAGCCATTCTTTCTCTAAGACTTTTCTGGCTCTAGTATATTGTTTCTAAGACGTGGAAAAATGAAAAGGAAAGGGACAGAACTAGACATAGACACACCAGCTCCAAACACACTGTGGATTTATACCCCGAGACATAACAGGGAACATTAAGGAAGTGGATGATAATTTTCCTTTTTGGCCAACACCAAGCAATAAACTGCTGTTTAATTCGTAGGAGTCATCTGTCAGAACTCTAAGACCTCACCTATGAGCTCCTAGTTAATCATTACCTCTCAGTATTTTATACGTGATGTATTACTTGACATTTATGCACAGTGACTTTTCATTTTATTTTTTTTATCAACTAGTGCTGAACATCGAAAGGTCTTTCTGCATTTCTTCACAGACAGTTCATCTTTATTAATCCGTGTAACAACACCAGAAAGCAAAAATTCTGTACAAATCTTCTACGTAGAAAACTAAGCACCTTACTTCTCCCCTCTCCACTGCCATTAGACTTATGAAAACAGCAAAATGCTATCAGACCTATCTGGATATACAGCTGAATCATATTCTCCACCACAGCACAAAGAAACAGAAAATTACTCAAAATCATCTATAAAGAAGGCATGAAAAATAACACCTAAAGGGCACAGGCTATGAAAAGCTACCAGTATGAAAACAGCGTAAGCACATAGAATGGAGAAAGCTTGTAGAATTGCCATGAAAATTGACCACTCCAGGCCAAGCTTACTTTCCTTTTACCCTGGTGATAGAGGACAATAAAATTTTTACCTGCATGCAAGAAGGAACAGGTAAGATTTTTACAGCCATTGACAAGTAAGAAATGTTTGTGGCTACACATGAGAATACTTTTCACCAGAGTCACAGGCTCCCCATTAAAGTTGCATCAAAATTAGAGATCTAAGAAGCACAGCAACAATAACAAAACATGAACTGCAATGGGATGGCTCGTTACACAAAAACTGTGGCAGTCCTTTCAGAGACAACCCTAACCAGATCTTTATCGTATAAAAACAGGTCAGAACCTACACATAGTAAGAGCCATCTGCTTGAGCTGCACATACCAGATCTGCTGCTTCTTTTGCTGGTCAAAACAGCAACAACAAAACATTTTGGTTCTCAATTCTTGCATCACACGGAAATTCTGACAGTTTTGCATCCCCCTGCAAGCACCGACTGAACTCAAGCCCTTTTAATCATCATAAAACTGAGGACATACGAGTTTAAACACGTCTAAACTATGACAGATGAAGATTAATTAAGAATTGCATTTAAATATTAATCAAGTTTCTTAAGAAATCAATTACTTCCACATTCCATTACAATAGGGCAATCCTTGGACAAGTTAAAATAATGCGTTTTCCTCAAAAATAACTGGAGCTGTCTTACGTTTTTGAAATCCACATGACTTAAGCTCCATAAACTAGTTTCTGAACAACATCTCCCCACATGAAGTCTTCCAATACAAAAATGCAACTTAAGTTGTAGACTGGGCTCAGTTTTAGTTCTCAAAATTGAGAATTTTCTCTAAATGCCATGAACATATTGCCGAGTAGACTGCATCTTTCTGTTACAAACCAAATGATCTGGAAGGGATTTCTGAAAGTGTAAAAGATTCTTTTAGCTCATCCCACAGTCAGAACAGGTAGTACCCAAGAAACCTATTCACCTTGAAGTATTAAATTGCAACACAAGAAAATATTTTTATTTCAGCTCCTTCTGCCCTCACACTTAGAATGATAGTACACAGGTATTTCAAGTAGATAACATCTATATGTTCAACACTAATGTTAGGGCAGTTTAATAAGCTTTGATTCTTCTTTTTGAGTATTTTTTTATCACAAGAGTGTACATTCTCTTCTGTTCTCATCAACTCTGTAACATAAAAGGCCCCATACACTTTGATGAAAAATTAACATAGAAGATAATAAAATAGTCTTTTAAAGAGTATATGAGTTGTAATTAAGTTTCAATAAGAAATAGTACTCTGTTGAAGTGTACAAAGAAGAATACATAGATATAAGTAGATGGGCACACTACCATTTCAAATTAATAAAAGACAAATAAAATCACTTCATAAACAGGCTTAGGTTTCTCAACTGATCTGTACCAATCACACTAACTCAGGTTTTAAACTCAGTGTTTAAAAAAATCTCTCTCCTCAATACAATTTATAGCTTTCTACTCTATTTCTTCTCCCTGGCCCTTCAAGAAAAAAAAACCACAACCACCACAACCAAATCAAACAAAAAAATCCCCCAAAAAGAAACCTCAGAATTTTACATAAGTAAGATTATGGCATCCAACCAGCTCAGTGATGCCAGTGCAGGATTATTCCCTACAGTGTATTTGCTAATGCTTAATGCAGTCCATACTGTGTGTCCTAACACATTATGCAAATGATACACACATAAAAGAAAATGTCTATCTCAAAGTGCACCCCTCTCCCAACAGCTGATCTGTAATTAGCCGTGTCCTCTAAGGAGGCACCTCATTCACTCTCAGCAAAGCAGCAGCTGCTGGCAAATGGAAATAAAGAAATTTAGAACAAAAAATAAGCCTGCTACCTATGTTCCCAAAGGTGTATGCTCATGATTTCAAGCCAGCCAAAAATCTAAACAGCTGTTTGTGTTTTCTTCAGAATGCCCACATGGAACTTCTCATGCCCAGCACCAAATATTTACTAACATGATTTGTATCAGGCTTTCTTAAACATCATGCTGTTCAGAGAGCTGCAGCAAGAGCTCCCAATGCTTCATTTTCTGAACTTCCAAGTTTTCAATGCAGAAATCAAGAACAGAAAATATAAAGCAGCAACATTTCCTGCTAAATGCAATTCACTGATGACAAAGCAATAGGGTACATCAATTCAGAAAGATGCAGTAGTTATAGCCCCCTAATACAAATAAAGAGGTTCAGAGAACAAAGCCTATAGCTGTGCCTAGGTTTTACTTTCCTATTACTAACTGATGCCATCTCTAAACTCTACTATCACTTCCCCAGAAGGGATCTCTTCAAATCTAACAGCAATGATAAAACAGTAAATTCAGAAAAAATTTTCACCATTACTAACTAAAGACAGTAAGCAGCAATTTAGGGAGTAGCTAGAGCTCCCATGTAACTGGAATAAAGGAAAAATGCATTTCAACCTGGCTTAAAAAAAAACCCCACAGAACAAAAGGAACACACAACAGAGGAAGCCTTCCCATTAATAATCTTTATGTATTTAAGAACTGTACACATAAACCAGTTTATTCTGCCTTGCATCTTGTAAGATTAGGTACTTTCAAAATTACAAGATGTACTGAACCTCTGATATGAACAAAGTCAAAACCTGTTTGGTGTCACTGTTTCCACCCATCAACTGCATTTACACTTCTACTGCATGTACCTACTACTAGGTAATGGGAGAAAAAAACCCCACAGAAGTGTTTTTTTTGAAAAAATATTAAAAATTACATGACATAAGGATTTGGACAGGATAAATGCACAATATTGACATTAAACTACAGTCGGTATAATAAACAGGCAAAGTGTGACATGATTATTCCCCCATTCATCCAACAATCTGACCAGACAGCATAACTCCCATGCACTGTTTATGTACTATGCTTGGCACAACGTATTATTTAGTATATACACATATATTATCTATTATGGTAGGCAGACAAACACTTCCTCTGAAGCAAGGCCCTGAACTCAATGATTTGATGAGATCATAGGTTCCAATACCTTCTACAACCACGGAGTTATCCCTAACAGCTCATCAGGCTGACTTCTGGAGTACTGTCAATTCAGACTGTTTCAACACCAATTCAGAGGCCTCCCCATTTATACTAGGGCTAACCCATGCTTTTTAAAAACAATGAACTCTGTTAACAACAGGAAATAAATCTGTTTTCATTTAACATCATTTCCTAATTTTTTTTTCCTATCTGCTTCCTATGCTACGCAATTTAATATACAAACAATCGCAAGGAAGAATAATGCACAACCTCTGAATACTAAACCAACTTAATTTTCCCTCCATTTTTTTTCCTAACAGAAGGAAAAAAAAAAAGCACAACAGTTACAAAGCATCACTGTATGTTCCTAATGGGTTCATCTAACACTGTGATATAGTCTTCCATAGGAAGAGATACAGAAAGCTTACCTTTTCATAAAGCTCACAGGTCACACATGCTTGTATTCTAACCATTATTTACACAGCAACATATGTATTTATGAACAAAATTTTTTAAAAATTACCACAAAATCAATTTTTTTCTCTTTTCAGGGTCCATAGTGTTATACTGAACTACAGTTTGGTCACTGACCCACAGGAAGGCGTTTTCATGCATTCAAGAAGGACAAGATCACAAAAGCACACAGTGCTTAAGATTCAACACCTTCTCTTCCCCAGCTGTTCTGTCAACTGTTTTTTCTGTAAGCAAGTAAATACAGCAGACAAGAAAAAAAATACATCTGATGTAGGAAATCTTATTTCACATTTTAATAGTAGAAATCAGGCAATAGCCTATACAAGGAAATAAGTCAACTCCGTGCTTTGATGTTTGTTAAGCACGTTAAAAAGTTCACCCTGTTGCATGTTATAATGCATACATTGCGTGTAATTATTTTGTACTGACACAGTTCAAGATATTCTTCAGTCCAGGTTTCTCTTGCAAAAACTGGGGGGTCGCTTCCAATTTTCAAAGCGGTACAGTCAACAAAGGTCTATTTTGGGGACGGAAAAAGCCACTTTAAAAAAACATCAGATGCAGCTACACTTGAAGGCAGATCCCTTCCTTTTCTTGAAGGAACTATTTACTGCTTTATATTGTCGCTTATCAAATACGTAACATTTCCTCATGGAAGAGGTCCATGTTCTGTCAAATTATCTTGAGCTTACTCCAGCATAAATGAGGACAGAAGTCAGTGTTACGCTTGCATGATTAAACAGGAATTGACTTGACATTTTTGCCTAGCTGCAACCACAACTCCTGGTAAGGCTGGTATTTACATTGAATTTATTCTCCCTTGATGCAATGTTTGTGCAGACTTCTCTGTCACCATAATATATACTTCTAACAACTAGCTTTGGTTTGAGCATTGTGTATTATTTGACATATAAAATGTTACAAATGCACTTGTCTGATTTTTAACATTAGGGTTAAACCTTACAGCCTCTAAGCAGCAAGTATACTGCCATCCAACAATACAGAGTTCCAAACAGTTTACATGTTTACAGGCATAATTCCATAAAGATTGAAATGAAGGATAAAAATACATCCCTTCAGCATTTGAGCACCATAGTATAGACAACACCTTGGAGTCACCACTGGAAGTTCACCAACGTCATCCCAACTGGGTTGTTAAAATAGGAAACAGTGTATTACTTATTGTTGGTGAGAACACCAATCATTATCTATTTTTAGTGTCATCTTGCCCTTCTCTGGTTCCTGACCCTTCCAGCACAAGCTTCTCTTTGGTTTACACAGTTGTGCTCTCTCTGATAAGCTGTAGGAGTGAGAATATTCTGGGGTTTTCTCCCCCTTTCTGAAATTGTCTATTTGTGGTTACAAAGCAAGTACTATATAACCTCTGACTTTTCTTTTACAGAATTCTTTGGAAATGTATTTCCTAATTATTGCCAAATACAGAAACTCTCAGGAATCTCTAAAGACAGTCAACTATTCCTAACAACTTGTCTGTTAAGCTAAAAAAAAAAAAAAAACCACCACCACACCTAACCCCCCATTATAAAAATCTGAAGTAAAATATTAAAAATTTGCAATAAATATCTAAATGTACACATGCTCTATTGAGCTGCAACAGAAAAACATCACTCTTAATAAAATTATTTGATATTTTTACCACTCATAAGCTAAGGAAACAGTATTGTTTACAATAAACATTTGGCATTTAAAGCCATACTATTTTTTCATCTTCCACTTAACATTTTGGATGTAATTTTAATACAGATTAACAGTAAACTATACCACAAGCAGATTTAATAATTCTTTTAGAGTAAATGAAAAGTAGTGTTAAAAATAAAAAAAAAAAATAAAAAAAAAAAAGCAAGCACTTTCTGGTGTGTCTTTCAAGACAGAGGAAGACCAAGTTTACAAACAAGCCAGTTCCAGCCACAGATCTGGTGAGGTCCAAAGATGGGATGTTGTGACTGAAGCAGGACTGCCTGTACCTCAGCAAGGCTTAATCATGCCTGCAAAACACTGCTGTAACCTGACGAAACAGAGATAGTGTATGCCTATTAATCTAAAAGCCAGAAAGAACATGCTCTCACCTATCTGTCCTTATGAAAATAAGCTCAGAGATTCTTGCACCCATTTGCAAATGTGTGTCAGATTTCAAACAGAATGGCAAACAGCCTTGACAGTCCCAGGCCCTCTCTGCCAGCTCCCCCAAGAGCCCAGAATATGTGATCTGTCCCTTTCAACCAGCACTGCATGTTCAGAAGGGAGCCTGCAAACCTCAATATGCCATCTCTGTCCTCAACAATCGTTTCAGTGAAGGGCCTCTGAAGAGAGGAAGACCACCAGGTACAGTATCAAAAGGAAAACAAAAAAATTAAGTGAAAATAAAAATAGAAACCATGGCAAGTCATGACCAAGTAGTATCAGGAGTCAGGCATCCAAAACAATTATCAACAACCACATGTTACCTAAAGTAGTCAAATACACATCCTGGATTCTCCCACCTCTGTATGCAAAGATAGAGAAGCACTAGCTTCTCAATCAGACATTCCATTCTCTTTCTGTGTCTGATCACTCATCTTCAAGCCAGAAGACAAGTTTTTCAGTTCCTGTGCAAACATTGATAATTATAGCTGTAGACTCCCAAAACCTTTAACTGCCTGAATATCCTAATTTATTTTGCAACTCCCTTGCCCACGATGACCACAGGCTATGCTTGGAGTCTTCCTTGTGACAATCGGCTCTGTGTAGAGGTCTACAGCAAACATTAAATGTAGATAATACTGCATTACAATGCAAACACCATATGGGATACAGTGTCCCAACCCCATAAATCACTTCCCAAAACTGCTAATACCTTGCATGTCAGTATTAGCACACTATAAACCCCTGCAACAACTCAACAACTTTTCTGCAAACTGAGGATTCCTTTTTTAACTGTGTTTTGTTAAAGATGTTTTCTGGTGTTTTTTTGGTTGGTTGGGTTTTTTGGTTTTGGTTCCCCCCCCCGCCCAAGAAAACCTGTTCTTACTGTTCAGTACGACTTCAGTTAAAAGGATTTGTTCTCATATAGCACATTTAGCACTGTACACAGCAAATGTTCCATCAACTGAACTGAGACAGCAGATCCCAAACAACAAACCCTCACTCTCTCCTGGCATTTCACACCAATCTATGAAAAAAAAAAAAAAAAAGTTGCAAGAAAGTTAGTCAGACTTTACGTGTACTGCAGTAACTGCAAAAGCACTGCAACCTTGATTAGGCATTCATGAGGGCTATCTATGTTCAGGCAAAAATTATGTCAGGTCTGCTGTGATGAAAGGTAACGAGCAGTGTAAATGCATGTTTCCTAGCAGTTACATCCCAACTGCAACATACAAATGTCAGGCAAAACAACAGACAGAGCAGCCCATTCTGCAATTCTATACCTCTCAGTAGTCCCCAATTACACAGCTTTAATATGAGCAACTCCAAAAGCACCACAGGCCATGTTCGGGCTTCCCACAGTAGGGATAGGTGGATTATGACAACTGTCAGTGCCAAAAGACCAGCCGTCTCAATACCACAGAATTAAAAAGCAGATTTTCATTTTTTACATTGAGACATGTGGTTTCCTCTCTCTTCCCACACTATGTGAACAGTATTAAAGGACAGGTTCTCCAAAAATGGCCTTGTTTTCAGTCACGTTTTTGAAAAGACATCAACAAGAATAATGCCTAATTAAAATCCATATACAAATTAAGAAATATAATTTATAACAAGTCTTAAATCCCAACATCTTCTGGGGTTTTTACTTAAAATTCACATTTTGTCCTCACCTAACCCACCTGCTTTAAGAGACACTGTGAATCTCTTAATTGAGCTGATGGCAAGAAGGAAAATCTTACAATACCATATGTGCCCCTGTTAAACCAAGGCAAAAAGGTGAATTGGGGATAGCAGTAAACTAAAATCTGGTGTCCTAATAAAAAAACAAGACAAAAGAAAAACAAAACACAAAAACCCCACAACCAAACCAAAACCCACACACACTTTGAATTTTAAGTTCTGTAGCTTTAAAATCACTCTACTGTATTTCAATTTCTGCAAACAAAAGGGAAGCACCTATAGAAAGGGCATCGATTTCACAGCCCCACACAGATCTAAGTCAGTTCTCTTGTCTTTGGCACAACATGAGCTAATTTTGAAAAATACAAAAGAAATTCTGACTTTGTAAAGAAAGTTTAAGACAGATCTTAGAAGTCCATTGAAGCTGTTCTATGTATTTTGTTGGATCTTAAGTTACAGTTGTTCTGCAGAAATTTATTACTATTAATAGAGAGCACAGAAGGAAGCAACAGACACAGTTCTGCGTTAAAAACTATGCTGCGAGTCCAAACATGCAATGGTGCCACCATAGGGTACGCTATGAACTTTTTAAACTAAACACACAGAGGACCGTTCCAGCAACAAATGCTATGTATATAAATACACTGAATACAAGCTGCTGCGTACAGGGAGGAGGGTGGCAAGTACTCGCTACAAGGAGGCTGAGGCCAGGCCCGTATTCCTACTAAAAGGCACGGGGGTTTGGGTGGGGCTAGGGGAGGACGACGCCGTACTCCAGTACCGCCCAGGAAAGCGCTCCCGTCCCCGGGGAAGCGGCAGACAGGCGTCGGGAAGACGTGGAGAGTGAGCGTGGGGGCGACACGGCGCAACCTGACCGCGGAGCGGGCGGGGGCATGGAAACCGCCGCCCCGAGGGCGAGGACGACGACGGTTCCGCGGGGCGGGAAGCGGAGCGGCCGCCCGGCCCGTGAGGCAGCGGAGGCGCTCCCGCCGCTCGGCCCCGGAGCGACGCACCGAGTGCGCCTCGAGCCTTCGGCCGGGACGGCAGCCGCCCCTCCTGGTGCTGGGGAGCCGCACACCCGCACCGCTCCCAGCGTCCAACTCTCAGCGACTCCGGGGCGGGCGGGCAGGAAAAGAGAGGGAGGCAGGGAGGGAGAGAGGGGGCGGCCATTAAGCCCGCTCCAGCCAAGCCGTTCCCCGCAGCGGGAGGCGGCCGTCCGTCCCGGCCCTGCCCTGCCCGCCGCCGCGTACGCGCAGCCCGCGCCCCGCCCGCCC
>JAAGNO010018079.1:0-20661 GCA_033439905.1 Ceryle rudis
CCAATCCAACCTTTTTCATTTTTTTTTTTTTTTTTTTTTTTTTTTTTTTTTCTTTTTTTCCCTTTAGTTCACAGACCATTAGCACAAGGAACTTTGGGGACAAAGTACCGATTGAGGAAAGTTCCTTAACGGTGGGTGTCGCTTCCCTTCCTGCCAGGAGGTGACTGATGCCTGTGTTCCTTCGCAGGAAGCACAGCGGCGAGAAGCCCTACGTGTGTGACCGCTGCGGTCAGCGGTTCGCCCAGGCCAGCACGCTCACCTACCACGTGCGTCGCCACACCGGGGAGAAACCTTACGTGTGTGACAGCTGTGGAAAAGCATTTGCCGTCTCCAGTTCTCTCATCACCCATTCCCGGAAACATACAGGTGAGGGGAGACAGAGCCCGGGGTACCGGAGCAGGCTTGGGCTGCTGCTGCAGAGGGGGAGGAGAGGGGTGATGGCCCGGAAATCTGTGGATTGGGAATAGCTCTGGAGTTGTCAGCCAGCTCCTTTCTCATGTTTTTTCCCTTTGACTCCCGCTCAGGGAGTTCCTTCTGCCATTGGACATTGCCTCTGTTGCATATTGATTTTCTTCTTTATGTGTATTCTGGTTTAAATATTGAAATAACAAACTCCTTGTGTTTCCTTTAGGAGAGAAGCCATATATCTGTGGCATTTGTGAAAAGAGTTTTATTTCCTCTGGAGAGCTCAATAAACATTTTCGGTCCCATACAGGTCAGTTTCTAGACAGGCTGCTTCCTGCACTATAAATAATATTCTACCTTTACCCTTGTGCCTTTAAAATACACCATATTTCCTGCACTTGACAGTAGCAGAGGGGTTTTTTTATTAATGTATTTCTGTGTTAACATAATTTAAAGAAAATATCTGTTAATTTTCTTTTTAATTGCCTTTTTCAGACTAATATCTGTGTAACAGTGTAGGTGGTGATTTATGATCATGGCTTTACTTCTAAAGTTTGGGGTTTTTTTGCTTTGCTGTAATCTATTCTGGAAAAAAAAATTATTCTGAATACAGACAGAGATAAAATAACAGAGTTACAATATTGTATTTTAAAATACAACATGGAAATCTATTATCCTACATCTCTAACCATCTTTTCTTTCCATTTTAAGATTATTCTAACTGCCAAACCATTTTCTTTTTTTTTTCAGGTGAAAGACCATTTATCTGTGAAATGTGTGGAAATTCTTACACAGATATAAAAAATCTTAAGAAGCACAAAACAAAAGTTCACACAGGTGAGTTCCTTGTGCAAAGAAAGGTTAAGAAACTACATCAACCGGTTTGTCTTCAGTGCTGAATAGCTTTTTCTTTCTTTGCTCATCCAGGCCTAAAATTAGAAAATAAAGATTTTTGGATAGTAGCTCCCTTTAGAGCCAAAAGCATCTGATCCTAAACCCTTTTAAAGCATGAAGTAGATTTTTAAAGTAGATTCAAGACAAGTTTTCAAGCTTTGCGTCGCTATAGCGAACACACATTGAGCAGCCTAGAAGTGGATTCCAGCTGACGAGGATATCTGATGGGAATATTTACTTTCTTGTCTTAGTAACTCGTGAGAGCTTCCCACGTGAAGGCACGGTCTGAACTGTAGGAAATTATCTCTTCTGAATACGTCAGAGGAGTGTGTCTTTAGGAGGGTAGTAACTGAGGTGAACGCGGCATATTGGTTACAGAAATTACTTGACATCTCAAAGGCACAAATATTTTTAATGTAACAGAGAAAGATTTTTGAATTATTTTTTTTTTTTATCTATGCAGTCAATGTTAATCCAAGTCTGAGCTGGATTAGCAAACACAAGATCAGACAGCTGGTGACATGTTCCCAGCTGTGAATACTGCTCTAAAAGGACTTGGCAAATACATTCAATTCCCATTCTAGGTACCAGATTTTGATGAGGAAGAAATTTGACATATATTACTTGCCTGTGGTGCAGAGCACAGAGGTGTTCAGATGTTCAGCCCCTTTCAACACTGGCTCCATACGCTTCATTATCTGTCCATGCTTAAGTCTATTAACCATAATTCCTTTGCCTCTGTCATGTGGAAGAAGGAATAATAGGTGTCCGTCTGCGTCTAGATTGGGAGGGAGAGGATGAGAAAACAGGAGTCATACACAGATGCAGCTTTGAATGTCAGAAACTTGAGAAGCCCCATCTAGCCCCAGTATAGCAGGAAGCCGGTGGAAGCGAGGGTGAGGTGAGAGCACCAACGAGCGTGATTCTGCTCTGGTGAGACCGCCCCTGCAGTGCTGGGTCCAGTTCTCAGCACAGGAGAGACACGGACCTGTTGGAGCAGGGCCAGAGGAGGCCACAGAAAATGATCCAAGGGCTGGAACCCCTCTGCTGGGAGAGTTGGGGTTGTTCAGCCTGGAGATGAGAAGACTCTGGGGACACCTTATTGCAGCTTTTCAATATTTAAAGGTGTCCCATAGAAAGATGGGACAGACTTTTTAGCAGGACCTGTTGTGACAAGACAGGGGGTGATGGTTTTAAACTGGAAAAAAAACCCCAATATTTAGGCTGGAGAGAACGAGGAAATTTTTTACAACAAGGGAGATGAGACCCTGGTCCAGCTTGCCCAGAGAGGTGGTCGATGCCCCATCCCCAGAAACCTTTCAGGTGAGGTTGGCTGGGGCTCTGAGCAACCTGCTCTAGTTGCAGATGTCCCTGCTTCCTGCAGGGGAGTTGGACTGCATAACCCTGAAAGGTCCTTTCCAACCCAAACCAGCCTATAAACGATGTATTGTACATTGCTGTCTCAGTTAAAAGAGGGTGCTTGGATGTTCTTGGATTTTCTTGGGTGGAAATTCAAGGAAACCTTTGTAACTACATTTTTTCCAAAACTCCTTTGTTCACTGATGTTAAGGATTTGTTATCTTCTGTACCATGCCAAGTGGAGATCAAGATGGATTGGATCATCTGCCTATTGTCATGCTACAGGCAGCAGGGAATGGGATTCTTCTGTGCTTCCACTGCATTTATAGCTCATTCTGGCCTTGTGGCACACTGAAGCCACAGACAGGCCAGCTGCCCTGGCAGTCTTTGACACGCCAAGTGTTTGTTTGGACAGGCAGTTGAATTGAAAGGAAATTTGCAGAATTTGTGCAGGTTTTGAACTTTTGTTTGTTTGTTTCCCCCCCTCAGGATCAGAAACTCCCCCTGATTCTGCTGCACTGGAGAATTCTTTCAATGAACAAGAATCTGTTCAGAGTCAGAAAAGCCCTTTATCAGAGTCCATAGATGTGAAACCCTCTGAGATGTCGTTAGCACTTCCTCTTCCCATTGGGACTGAAGACCATCAGATGCTGCTCCCCGTGACAGGCAGTCAGTCTCCGTCAGATACATTACTGAGATCTGCTGTGACTGGATATTCAGAACCTCAGTTTATTTTCTTGCAGCAGTTATACTGACAGTGCAGGACAGAGGTGTTGAGGGCGTTCGGTGGGGAACTTGCATACGTTTGGTAAGGTGAACACAATCAAGCAAAGCAGTCACACTTTTTGAATTGGACTTGGTCTTTTTTTTTCCCCCCTCTTTATAAAGAAAGACACTCGTCAGGCATTTCCATTGCGCAGTGCTTTTTGTTGAATTGTGCTTATCTACAATCAATTTCTATTTGCAATTAACACTGATTTCCAGGAGATGATTCTTTTCCAGCAACACCTGCCTTAAGAATTCTCTGTTAAATATGTTAATGTATTTTGGAGATCTCTTCCCACATTCCTGCCGATCTGATGTGTCACAATGTCATCTGAGAGCATTTTAAGCCATATTTGATAGTTTAAGAATATTAGCCCAGAGGCACAAGGGGAAGGTCATAATTGGAATGTACTTACAAGCTTGTACTCCTGCACTCCAAGGTGATGCCGTGGTCCATGATGGAAGGTAGGCCAGTGCTCTGGTGCAGTGCTTGTGAAGAATTGCTGCTGTCTGCCAGAAGCAGCCATCTTCGGTTGAAGCCTGACCAGAGGGAAGGGAAGTGTTGTGTATGTTTTCCTGAGGAGGCAAGTAAAGGAGGGTTAATTTATTTTTCTGTAATGTGGTCGGTCAGTCAGAGGGTTCTAACGGCATGGACGCTACTGGCTGTTCTTTCAGCAAGTCACTTTTGCTTTTTTAACTGAATCTAGCACTGTTGTATGTCATCCCAGATTTATTTCTCACATCTCTAAAGAGCCCTGCTTTGGGCACGAACAGCAGCATTCGCTCAAAAGGAGAGCTGGAACACGTGTATCGTAGACGAGAAAAGATTCATTGACTTAATCGTGAGGCGTGGATCATAGCTTCATAGCCCTTCCTTTACAGTAGTGCTAGACAGTCGGTACAAAAGAGGAAATAAATCCCACCCTTCACTGTGAAAATAAGGAGCAAATACTCACGAGGGGTCACTGATGAAGAATACAGCAAAGTAGACAGATAATCTTCCAGGCGAGGGTTGATCAGAGTACGACTGACTTGTTTTAATTGAAGTATTTCTGTACTGCTTTACCTCTTGCGTCACTTGTACACAGTAACTGCACAAAACTGGTATCTAGCAAGACCCACGTAAAGCTGTGGTGTATCACTAGCAGCGTACATCTTTAAAAAGCAGCATTTTTAGTGTCTTGATGGGTCATTGGTTAAAGACTAGTTGAAAAGTAGGAGTACTTCTATACTCCGTTTTGCCAGTTTGTGCCATTAACATAATGTAAGCATTATTTAAGTAATCATCAAATAGTACTGTACCAACAATGCATTTAAAGATATTATTTGTTGGTTATTTACTTGGTGCTAGCGGTTTATTTCCACTGATGCCTTGTGTCTGGACACTGATAAATAGAAGAGCATAGGCGATACCTCTTAACTGACTCTGTTCTACGTAGAGTAATAATTTATCTGCACCTTAATTAAACAGAATTGTGAAAAATTTCTTGGAGAATTTCATTTAAATATTCTGCAAACAGCCCCTTGACCCCAGAGCATTACTATAGATTAATTTTTTCCTTTCTCACGTTTTTGTACTTGTTAAGCCATAGACCTTTTGCTTATTTTTGTTGATCATCTTAGTGTGTGGCACGTTTAAAACTCTGCTTCTTGATCATATTTTGTGATTTGATATATGGCAAATTTGCTGATAAAGTCCACCACGGACAGCAAGGACTATGCCCACGTTCAGTGGGAACATCTTAATGCAGGCATCACTTTCTCTGCCCACTGGAGTGAATTACTGCCATACCTGCCTGGCCTTTATTTCCTTCGCTTTATGAACAGCTGGTGTCCTTCACAGTGCTGCCAGAGGACAAGGGATGAAGTTCTCTGATATTTTCTTTTTCTGTTTGTTTGGTATTTCTCCTTTTCCTCCCCCCTTTTCTCTTTTAGTTTCTGCTGTTGTTGTAGCACCTGAAGGATTCCTTAGCCTTCCCATTTATGACTGAAGAACCACAAAGATCGGGATCTTGACTCTGTGTAAAAAACCAAACCGTGTAGCTCGTCCTAAGGTTCCTCTTTACTTTCTCTCTGAAAATGGAGCAGAAGCCTTGGGATAGACATAGGCTCAGTCACAAATACTGAAAAAGAACAATAACCTACAACCGAGTTCATATTTAAACAGCTTTGGAAGATAAACTAATGCTGTGCTGCTGTTACCTGAGGAAAGGTATCTGCAGATCAACATATCCAGGATAAATGACCACAAGAGAGAACTAGCTCTGAAAAAAATACTAAAAACTAATTACATTCCTACATAGAAGATGCATTCCATAACAGTGTTTGTTTGGACTGTTTTTATATTTCTAAAGTTATAGCTTATTACTGTATTCTTAGATTTCAGACTTTTTTAAAAAAAATACAGTGCTTAGATTTATACAGGATTTGTTTAGATACTTGTAACAGTAACACTTGCTTTATTAGTCATTTAGTTTTCTTTATAGACAAGAAGAGAATCATTATTTTTTACAAGACAGCAATTTTAACCTTTCTTAATAGAATACACACCTTATAGTTACATCTTGGAGCAATAACTTAGTGACCTGCACTCTTGAGTCCCCATCTGAGTCTCTTGATTTTTATCCTCATCTTTCGTGAAGATATCTCACCTGCTGAGGTATGATCTCTATGAACTGTATTCATTTACTAGAATATAGACTTTAAATATATATATATAAAAAAAATTATTTGTAGGTGTGTTCAGGCTGGGTGCTGTAAGACCTGAAGAAGCTTGTCTGTACTGTACCTTTTGCCAATAGATGCATGGAAATCGGCGGCACATCCAGTTCCTAGGCTTAAGGATTCTGAGTTCAGTTTGGAAATACAAGGTTTATAACAGTAATTGGTAATTTCTTGAAGGGATTAATATGGGAAACATGGAATCTTTTTAGGCAGACATCTCCTTCTTGAGACCAACCTGCAAAGGGAAAGAGGGAATTTAGCAATTCCATTAATAGTAATTCAGAAAAAATGATGGGATCGGTCACGTCGTTGTTTCGGTCAATTTTGCACTGAAGTCGGTGCAAGTTTTGCCTGAATGTCTGCATCTAGAAATCTCTGAATTGGCCATTTGGAAATCCGTATGTGACAGTAGCTCCTTGTGTGACACTTATTTCTGAATTTGTGCCTCTCTGTGGGCACAGAGCACAACAACTTCTGAAATCACGTGTTTCAAGAACATTCTCAAGTTTGGACAAGTCCCATGTTAAGGATTTCAAGGCCGTGATCTTGGAGAGGCTGTCAATAAGCCTTGCAGAATTAAGCTCAGATGAGGACTGATAACTGATTTGTTTTGTTAAATTATTTTTGAAGTATCTTTCATGTATATACAATTTTTCCTCTGTTCTTTGTATATACCTCAACTCTCCATTTTATAATCCTCTGGGAAAGGAGGGAGTTGTACATACTTAGCCTGAAGTGTTTTACGTTAGACTTTAATAAACTTGTTTTGTAATTTTCCCGCACTCCATGTCTCCTGTTTATAACTGCAAGGGGTAGCAGCAAGAGGAGGAGGGAAGCAGTCTGACATAAGCACCATCTGAGCACCCTGGGGGAAGGACGCGTGGTAGTCCTTGGCTGCAGCATTTTAACACTGCAGGGATCGCTACCTTCTCTTCTCAGCAGTAAACACACCTGATTGTTCTCATAGAAGATACTTTGGGTATCCTCTATGAGAACCAAAAATTTTATGCTAAATACAGTCGAGTATAATGGCTCCTAGATTCATATTTTTCCATGGAGTTTGGGGGGGGTTTTGCGGGGTGTTGTTTGTTTGCAGCTTTTGTTTGGTTTTCTTTTTTTTACAGAATGCTTTGAAGATCTACTTTTATTGCTAAAGTAGCTATTCAGTGAATTTCTTTATCAGAATTTGTATTTTATTTTTACTAGACTGTTTAATTTCCCAGACAGGGGTATGGGGGCTAAAGCACACAGCAGGACTTAGGGCAACTACACTGTACCACTGGCCGACTGGATCAGTCATTTTCCTTCCCTTTAAACTGCAGCAAAAGCGCTGCCTTCCAGCAAGGTACTGCAAGTTCTGGAAGCTAAAACAATAGCTTACCAAGCAGGATTCTGCTTGCTTTAGCTACTGGAATAACTTACTTAGATAAACACGGCAAAAAATTTTAGCCTATGTAAATCCTCTCATTCCAAAGAACACAAGATACATCGTCTAAGAATTTCAAGGCTTGGTTTTCAGAGAAAGGAAAGCAATAAAAGTTTGGCATAGGCTTCTTTAAGCAATACAGGGTTTGGCACAAATAATTATTTCAGTTTGGAGGAAGCTGTTTATACAGAATTCAGCAGGAATTGCTCTGCAGCCCTTTCTTACAAAGGAATACTGAACACGTGAGCTTTTTTTATGGATACTGACACTAATGCAGAGCCTTCTTTTGGGCCCAGCGTCTTGCAGTTACGGGTTCAGATTAGAGTGCAAATACTTGAAAAGCATTGCTACTGCTTTTGGAAGCAGATGCCTTTTATTGTTACATTTTGTGTTTAATATTGTTGCCGTTCTACCCCATCTACTGACAATAAAATACCACTGTTCGCCGAGTCAGGACTGACTTGGTAGATTTGGTTCCCTGTTACCACAGCAGATGAATGAATGTCATTCACAGAAGTAAATGAAGACTTAATTTGGGTAATGAAATTAGCTTGAACTTCATATGCAGGACAAGGGAAAAAAAGATAGCTGAACACAAAAAAAAAATATATATATATATCTCTTACCTTGATCCAAATCTTGCAGTGGTCTTTTGGGCAAGAAGTTCTATCATCAGTGTCTCGGTACCAAGTGTACTTTGTTTAGACTACCAGAGTATAACCTGATAAGCAGCAACACTCATCAGAAAAATACCATTTTTTATAATACGGGCTTATCTAACTATTTAGAAACTTGGGATTTTTCACAGTGTGCAGATTCTTCTCGGTCACATTCAAGTGTATCCTCAACTTCAGTTCTCATTGCTCTGTTCTTCCCATTTAACAACAGTTAAAATAAAAGCTCCTCTCTAGAACAGGGTTTTCACAATGGACTTTGTGCTTAACCAGATGATTACAGGTGGAAATGGGCCTGTGCTGCTCTGTGGAATAAACACCTGCTGTGTGGGCTCAACAGCAAGTCCTCTTATGATACCAAATGCTTTTTGGAGCAACAGAGCCTGACTGGTTTGTGTTTGGCAGTGGGGGGAACGAAAGAAAACCAATCAACAAAAAACCTCCACACACAACAGCTATGAGAACCACCTTGGTCATTTCATCCATACCTCTCCCTGTTTCTGCACCAGCACTGTGATAACACAGAACCAGAACAGTGGCAGCTACATCGCTGCTTCTTAGGTGCTATTGTTGAAATTACTTTTGTATCTTTTTCCTGCCATACTTCAGCCTCGTAGGTCTGTGTGCACACATTCACAAATTATTCTGTTCCTTTGTAGGAATTTTTAACAGGCACACTTAGACATGCAGGAAGAAGACAGCACTAGTGAAAGCCTCTGAGCAAACCTCTACTGTCCTGTTCACTCAGTTTCTCTATGTAGGAGCGTAGATCTAGTAACTTCTATGGGTATGAGCAGAGTGGGTAGTAAAAGGAAACAAGCTGAGTGATTCCCAAACTTCTGTGAAGTCTGTATCTAAACCGTGAAACAATGTTCAGCTACCATTATATACATATGTTGTCTTATCCACATGTAGGAGTTGCCACGTAGCTGTAACAATAGAAATCTTTTTAAACAGTTTTCAAGAGACAGGAAGAAATGACAGCAAGTTTGGTGGTGGCTTTCATTTGTAGTGAAAGAAATATGTATGTGCTGCTAGTCAATCAAAATACCATTTGCATCCTACTAAACTAGGTTCACTAGCTTTAAAGCCCCAGCATTGTAGTGGTTTAACTCATAAATTCATTTAACTTGGTTTAAAAAAAAAAAAATCTTGGAAAAAAATCAAAATCATGCAGTTAGTAAAAGGAAAGTAAATAGGGAAAAGTAGCAACAAATGGATTTACCCAAACCTCTCGACTTCAGCAAGAATCTTGTTTTACAGCATATCTGATTTGCTGTCAAGCAAAGCTGTGGGCCAGAGGCAGTCCTGGGTGCAAGGATTTGTTGGTTTGATCTGCCTGGCTGCTCTCCAGCCTGCAGAGATGCAGTGACATCACCTGTGGGCTCCCCAGGTACCTGGAAACCCGACTGCACAGACCACAGACCAGGAAGGGCAATGGCAACTCTTCCTCATGCCTCTGTGGTCATGCTGTTCCATCCATAGCCTCTGCGGCTGCTGCGATCCAGCCCCTGCATCTTTTGTAAATGAAAAGCACCTGATAAACATCGTGGTCTGAGAAGGTCTCCTAGACAGCATGGAGCAGCTCAGCTGCCAGAAGACCTGCACTGCTGCAGTCCCAGCTCTTCACGGGCCTCTGATCAGTGACTGGTTTACTCCCTCTACTGCAAAGAGCACCTCGTGTGACTCTAGTGCACTATGCCGCGGTGAAAATGTTTTCCTCTGAATATGTCATTTCACTAAATTTATCTGTCGCTTAGGAGCCCTAGAACTACAGCTCATCTTCAAGGTAAGGCGAAGGAGACTGTGCAATAGAAACAACTGCAGGAAAATTAGTTCATTTTCATATTTATGGGCTCTTAATAGATTGGACATTATTTAACAACGAATTTTAAGGTCATTGGTTCAGTATTTTATGTTTAATGCCCTTTCAAGTGGTTTTAGATTTCTTCTAGACTAAAGACCCTGAAGAAGCAGCATGCAGCAAGTCTGATGTTGATACAATCTATTTTACTAGAAACCAGACAGGAAAAGCTCGAGCATTTGAGAGAGCATCAAGCTGCTACCTCGCTCACAGGTATTCTGACACTGCTGTGATTGCCAGACTGGCATTAGCATCTTTGTGCGTCACCTCCCCACAGCTCGGTGTCCAGTAGTAATGCTTCCGAAGGCCGTGGGAGAGCTCTGCGAGGTGAACGTGCCCATCCACTTCGTACGGTTCCACATCTGTGTAATTAGGTTTTAAGCGGCCTGTCTGAATCAATTCTGAAAATGCCTGAAATGAGCAAGAACAAGAATATGACATATAACACTCCACTCCGACTGCAGAAGGCTCTAGAAGATAACACACAACACGTGAGTACTTGATCATTTCAGTATGCTGATGTCCAGTAAGTCTCACTGCAGCACCAACATATTATAATTATTTTCAAAGCCCCAACGAACCAGAATAACTCGGGTATCTTTTTCACTAATTGCTGTAGTAGATTTTAAAACCAAATTAGAACAAACAAATCCCAACCCTCTTTGAAGAGTTCAGAAGCAAACACTTACCTTACAGGATGCTTCATCGAATTTGTTCCCCCAGATGTAGATATAGCAAAGTTCTGTGTTTGTTTTCATTGCATCTGAAAGAGCTACAAGTCCTTTGCCACTTATAGTGTTGCTTACTACTGACAACCTAATAATCAAAGAAAATAGTCATGCAAATATGTGCCAAACCACAGAATCCCCATCTCTTAGCCAAAATGAAGAGTGTAACCAGGGTTTATTCTTATATTTTATCATTGTATATTATTATATATGTATATTGAAATTTTACAGTTATTAATGTAATTATTTCTTTGTATCTAGGCCAGTCTTACTGTAAAATCTTTGTCAGGTTGCTAAAGGTTGTTTGGAGTGTTGCACTATTTGTCGAGGCATTTCCATGACTTGTGCAGACAGGTTGTTCACTATTTAGTTTTTCAGTGTCAGTGACTTGTTGTGTGGTGGCCAGGTCTCATTTCCAGTCTGCTTTGAAGGCCAAGCCTTGGCATTTATCCAGGCTAAGCTTTGATCTTTGTGGAGTGGCAGTTATTTTTATATTGGTGAACCTGGAAGGCTTTCAGAAGCACCTACTAGCCACCACCTCCTCAGTCTGCTACTTAAAACTAATGGCTGCAGGTAACACCTTTGATCAGCTTTTACACCCTGCCGGCGCACGGTTTAATGCCGGGCACAGAATGCACCCTGATGGAGCGATTACAGCTCTTTCGGGCTCACCCGGAAGCCAACATAAACAGAGGATTTTCTTCAGTGTCGAAGATCAGAACCAACAAATAGAGTGTCTTATCCCTGGGTGGAATCTGATTATCTTAAAATTCTGAAGACGTACAGCTCGTTTGTTTTCATTTGTGCACCACAGAGACCTACACTTTAAAATGCAGGAAGAATAACAAGATCTGATTTCCTTCCCCACCACACAAGGGACTTCACTCAGTTACCAGGGACAGGCCCGCCCGTGCTGTCTGAAATGCGTTTGTATGTCCTGCCTGGTCTCCAGCTGCAGGGCTCCAAGAGGACCTGTGGCCCACCTCCAGCACCTAGGATGTCTCACACAGCAGGAGACAGACACCTGTGCTTATCAAAGGAATCCCACCCAATCTGTCACAGTTTTTTCCCCTGAGAAGGAAAAACAGACCCCAAAGTTTGGAACTTCCTAACTTCTCTGTTTTGCAGTTCAGCCACTGCAAAAGCCGAGCTTCTTATACTTTGCCACCTCTGGGGAAGTTGTGTAAATACTAACGCCCGAAGAGTCCTGTTGTACATTGCCAAGGCTTCACTCAGGTAGATGGCTCCATCATCTTCTATTCGGTTTGCATTAAGATCGAGGATTTCCAGGGTTTGGTTCTGTTTTAGTAGTTCTCCCAAAAATTTTACGCCATCACGAGTTATTTTATTACTGAAAGAGAGATGCATATATTTCTTTGAAAAGGTGCTAAGTAAATGAGTTTCAAATGTTAATCAGGGCTACGTCACCTAACAACTTACCAGCCAAGATCAAGGTATCTCAGGCTGGAGTTTTCATACAATGCCTCGCACAGTCGCTCTACACCAAAGTTTTTCATTTCATGCTTGCACAAGTGTAGTTCCACAAGAGAAGAGTTATTTTTCAACATCAGAGCTATATGAACTGTGGTCTCTTCCTAGAAAACATGGGCTCAGTTTTATTAAGCTGTACTTTAGGTTAATATATGGTCTTGCTTCAGTAAAAGATGATGCATAGCCAACAACCTTTGCCATCAGTAGTGTTCTCTTTTGTATATTACAGCTTTGTACTAAAAATAACCAGGAAACAATATTTTATAATGCTGAAAAGAATTAAAAAAATTAAAATACTAAAGGTACTTGAAAGACATTTGCAGACTTAACAGTACTATATATCCCTGCAAATATCAGGAGCATCAATTTTGAATCATTATGTCTAATCAGTTTCCCTCCCAGTCATTGCTGTTAAAAACCAGAATCTTTGAGTCAGTCTTCACTAACATTAGATGTTCTCATGATGCTAATCTATTACCTCGTAAATAGAAACAGGATTGCTACGGGAAAAAAATATGTCCTGGCACTGTAAGACAAAGTAAGTTTGAAGTTGTCATGTTTAGATAAGAAAATAACTGAGCGAATACTATGAATCAAAAATAAGGGAACAACCCAGACGCCTCAGAAAATGGTAAGAGTTGAGGGTGGGAACAATGGCAAATAAAGTCTCCCGCAAATGGGGACCAGGCTCTTGCTGGCCTGTATTTTCAATGACAGTAGTTTAAACTGACTTCTACAACTGGGTTTGTCCTCAAGCTCTGTCTTAGTAGAAAAGAAACAACTAAAATCTGTTTAAACTGTTAAAATCACCTTTGGGGACTTGGGAAGATTTAGCCTTCATGACAGCTTAATTTTGTTATCCTGCCATCAGGAAAATACTGTACCTCCCGCAGACACCTGACAACTGCTGCCGGTCAGGTGAAGCCACCACCACAACCGGCTCGGTAGCCAGGACTTCACGCAGAGAAGCTGCAGGCCTGCAAGCGAAAGCCCCCCAGCTCCATGCACCTGTACACGCCCCGTGTCGAGCGTACATCCCAGCAAACACTGCCCTGCAGATTCTCTTCTCGGTGCCCCATTGCTTTGGAGGGTTTGCATCTTTGTTTCAGCTAAGAAACACATCATAGGATTTTACACTGATGAGGTTCACTCGTTAAATTCACGCTTCAAGTTCACATAGTGCAACAACAACCCCCAGCGCAGTGAATGTAGCATACTGTGAAGTGTGCCTTTCTTCTTCAGGCAGCAGGCTCTGGCAGTCGCCCACGTATCGCCCTGCTCAGATGAACAGCCGTCTTTTGCTCATCCCTTCATTTCCTGCTAAACAGCATTTCACCCTCGGTTTGCTGAGCAACGCACAGAACTCTCCATGCTGCAACAGCAGACGAACACTTGCCTCACCAATGCCAAGCCCCTTAGCCCACTATTTAAAAACCATGTATGCACCAAGAAAGAAATTTTTAAAAAATTAACCTTCTAGTCAAACAGGGGCAGCCTGGGACTGACTGCACAAAATGTGGCACAGGAAAAGAATATTTCTGCAACCATTTACTTCACTTTGTAAGGAAACCCGAAGAGCCATACAGTTCATCTGTCCATAAATATATCAGCACTGACTTCCCTGATGCTTCTCTCTTGAATTGAGCTGATGCTGCCGACTGTTTACATACCTCTTGGCTGTACAGTAAAGGGCGATTGAGGTTTATTGCTTTGACTGATTCGTTCTGAGTGAGGGCTGTTGCTATTGCTACTAGGCACTGCACCCCCTGGAAATAAAAATAAATAAACTCTATTTAGAGAAACCTGTCCAATGTGTAGATCAAGCTACCAAATTACCACAACTTCTTAGAATTCATTCTCAGAAGCTCAAAACCATCAAATGGGCTGAGATTGGAAATACTGTTATTTCTGCCTCCATGTACTCTGGAGGGATGCAGGCACAGCAGGCAAGTGGTTACAGACACAATGCATTTTCTGACAATACCAGTGCTAGTTCCCTGTGGAATAATAGAGCTGAATTAGACTAAGAAGTACAAATGGCCAAAAGATAGGGCAAGTCAGAAAATAAAAAGCAGCTCAAAGACACTTGTCCATTTAATTGATCCTGTATTATGGTTTTCCCAATGTATGGATTAAAAATCAGCTTGTGTGTGTTCCCTGAGGTCTTTGGTAAAAGCCTTAGGTAAGATTTATCCACTAAATTCATACTAAATATCAAATAACGTGGTACAGAACAGTGAGAGGCTAGAACACAGTCCAGTTCAGATTCTTCTATTGCCTTCTGGTTTGCTCACTAGTTTACATTTACATTATTTTCCAACTAGGCTGGTCTACACCCAAAGATATTCCATTTTATATCAGTTTTCTATCAACTCCCTATCAAGCTTAAACATATTAAGCTTGCAAGTAAATCCTACACCGGCTACACTTCCCTTGCCTATGTTTTCATAACACCCTTCACAGTTTCTAAGAAGTATTTTCCCTTCTAGTTTAGAAGCAAGTTCTGTAATTCTAGGAAACAAATACAGCATTTTCATCTGAGCCCAGCTCTCTCCCTGACTCCAGGTGGCATTCAAACCTACTCATACTGCCCAACAGACATTTCATTATCTCCAGAAAAGATGAATACCCCTGCCCAACACACATTTCATTATCTCCTGAAAGGATGAATACCCTGCATGGGAAGGCTGAGAGCTGCCCATCTGAACTGCACTTCCAGCTTGGTTAGAGCATTCTCCTAGAGGGGACAATACAGGGCCAAATTCCCCCGGCCAGGGAGAAGAGCCACTTCTAGCTTCCAGCCTCTCTGATGTGGTCACACAAGGACACACCATCAACCAGGCACTGAGACTGTGCACCAGGAAGAGGTTTGCAGCTCCAATCAATACCTCCTGCTGTACCCCACAGGCTTTTAAAAGCATTTAATGGCCAGAGTGGGAAGCACCCTGCTTAGTGCACTGACCCATTCCTGCTGTCCTGATTTTCCCTGTGCACTGCTTATCAAGTCTCAGCACCCAAGGCAAGGAGGTGGCAAGCTGTCCAAGGTCATACTGGGTGCTTTTCTACTCAATTCAGCACTGTGCCCCTTACGGATCAATATCTGATAGGAGCCACAGAGCTACGAGGACTAGGTGATGTTCAGATGTTACAGCACCGCGCACTCTGGAAGGAAAAGAACCTCCAAGGAATAAGAAGTCCTTTCTTCAACATGAATTACACAGGACTTTGAGAGCATATCAGAAATGAACAGCAGAAACAAACCTCGGCAAATGTGAAAGCCAAGCACCTGAACTCCCAGGGAGGCAGTGGGTCTAACACACCCTCAGTTACCACTTCACAGGTGGATTTATGCAACACGCCTTTCCAAGTACACATCGCAATATTACATACTGTGTTACCTCCAGCTATCACAAAATGCAGCATCGATGACAACAGATAGCATTTTCCCCTCATTAAGCACTGTGGGACCTTTGTAATACCCTTGAAAGACTTATGTCATTGCTGATAATTTTACTGGGTTACTCACCATATCACAGTCTCCAAGATCCAGCTTCTCCAGGGTTGAATTAATTTGTAGCATTGAAGCAAAGAACATCCCACCTTTGTTTCCTATTTTGTTTCCAGTCATTCTCAAATACACAAGAGTTTCATTCCTCTAGACAAGATAAGAATTAAAAAGACCCACACAATTCTTTTTAAATGCCCTCAAAAGCAGCACTGTCCTTTTTTTCCTGTGAATCCTCCTGGTTGCCACACAAAGACAAAACATCCCTCCAGAAAAACTGTGTCTAAGTGATAAGGCTGGCTAAGCAGCTGGCTCAAACTCCCCTCGGTGGAATCAAATGCATGAGAGTCTGGAAGCAGAACTCAAGTATTTGAAAACTTTTGTTTCTTCCAAGTTCACAAATTTCACACTCATGAAATTAATCCAGGCAGATATTTCTGCCTAAATTGGCAGCTGAAATGCAAATTATATCAAAACTGGCTTACTATCTAGTAAGCATATTTTAAACAAGAAGATAATTTGCTTTATTTTTCATAGTCATTTAAATCACATGACCAGTCAAAGCTCAGTGGAGCCAGTGGGCTTCGGTAGGATGACTTGGTACAGAGTCAAACCAGTGCGTAAGTCTTCGCAGGACTGGAGACTTCAGTGACAATATAGAGTTCTGATCGTGTCATAGAAAAGTCAGCAACTTTCCCCTCCACAGAATTTCAATGGATGCAAAATATCTGTTCACTGTTAGAGCCCTAAATGCAATGCAGGGTCATTCTGTATTTTTAATTCCTCAGGACTACCATAATTGCTCATTACCACAGATTATGATTGATGAAGTGATTCCAAAACAAGTAGTTCTGTGAGCAGCAGAACTAAAGCAGCCAGGTTTCCTACAGCTTTTATGTCTTCCACATTTCCCCACTACCCTTTCCCCCTCTGGGGCACCTCTCTACAGCATCTCCTTCGCTCTCCCTCCCTCAGTAACCTCCCCTTCACCCACAGATCCTCCTGTGCCTGGCCTGGCAGTGGGAGCCCATGAAGCCACGGGGCTGGTGGTCACATCGTGCCACCCGCTTGCTGGCTCTGCAGAGCTTGCTGCCATGGGGCTACACAAAGAGCTCTGGGGGTTGCCTGCGGGCCCAGGGCTGTACAATTTACTGTGCAACCTCAGCGCTCTGGAGGCCTGACAAATTTAGCTGCAATCAGTTCAGAGTTCAAAGACTGCGAAGGAGGAAGAAAGGAGCTCACATGAGTCTCGTTTCACAAACACAACGAACCTTACACACAAGGCTCATTTCCTTGGGAAACCACATTAAAAATAACAAACATGTTTTTATGCTGCTGCTGTGAGGCAAAGTTTTGAAAACATGTCTCGGATGTCTTGAATCAAGACAAATATTGACATCAAGACACAGGCAAATTTCATACATTTTTTTTAAATAAAAACCCAAACCCTGATAGCATTATTTAACCCAGAGCAGGGAGCATTTTTCACACAGAAAAATCCAGCTGTGATTAGTTGTGATAATTAAGTGTTAACAGCAGCACAGTGCAAGTTTCTCTTGTGTGAAATGTGATTTCTGAAATCTGCCTTGGGAAAACAAGGAATCCCTGTGACCCAGCAAAAGGCTGAATGCACTGAAGACAGAGGCCCCTTTCAGCCAGCTCTGATCTTGGCAGGACAGCCAGTGCTGTTCATCAAAAGCAAACCTATCAGACTAGATGCCGTTGTCTAAATCTCCCAGACAAATACTCACGTGGAGTGCTCTCGCTACCAGCTCTGCCCCACTTGTGCCAATATCATTAAACATCAGGTTAAGGTACCGCAGAGAGGAGTTTTCCTTCGGAACAAAGACAGCAGAAAGCAGTGAGGGGTTTTCTAGAGCAGGCCTGCATTTTGCAAAAAGGATATCCACATACACCTACCTACAACCTCCGTCCTTCACCGCATTTCAGGCAGCCCCTGACGGGAGGAGCAGTGAGTGCCAAAGCATGTCAGAGGATGTGAGGGTAATCCCAAGTGCCAGTACAGGCTGGCTGAAGTAGGGATTGAGAGCAGTCCTGAAGAGGACGACTTGGGGGTGCCAGTTGATGAGAAGCTCAACATGAGCTAACAATGTGCGAGTGCAACTCAGAAAGCCCCAGCTATATCCTGGGCTGCATCAAATGAGGTGTGGCCAGCAGGTCAAGGGTTCTGCCCCTCTGCTCTGCTCTCCCGAGACCCCACCTGGAGCAATGTGTCCAGCACAGGAGCCCCCAGCACAAGGAGGACATGGACCTGCTTGAGCCAGTCCAGATGAGGGCCATGAAGATGATCAGTGGGCTGGAGCACCTCCTATGAGGACAGGCTGAGACAGTTGGGGTTGTTTGGCCTGGAGAAGAGAAGGCTCTGGGGAGATCTTATTGTAGCCCATGATAAAGCCAGGGAGGGACTTTTCACAAGGGCTTGTAGCAATAGGACAAGGGGTAACGTCTTCAAACTGGAAGAGGGTAGATTTAAGTTAGAAATTGGGAAGAAGTTCTTCACTAGGAGGGTGGTAAGACACTGGAAAAGGTTGCCCAGGGAAATTGTGGATGCTCTATCCCTGAAAGTGTTCAAGGCTTTGAGCAACCTGGTCTAGTGGAAGGTTTCACTGTCCATGGCAGGAGGGCTGGAGTGATGTCTTTACATGACTGTTACGGTCCCTCCCAACTCAAACCATTCTATGATTCTGTGATGAGAGAAAAAGCAGAAAAACATGTAGTGTGTAGGTCCTTATGGGGCTTACAGAAACCATCAAGGAACCTGCATGCTCAGCATGACCAGACAAGGCAGGCAGTCAAGCTCAGTGGCACTAAGTTGTTGAACTGTAGGCCTAAAAGCCCCAGTTTATTCCACTGTTCTTTCTTTGGGACACCCTATCAAAATGTCTAACGGTTTTCTATCCAAAATTAAAAATCTCCCCAGAGAATATGAGATTTCAGTAGGATGGATTTGGATATGAAAGGCAAAATTAATGGAATCTTGCCAAACCAAGGCATTCTTGTCTCCAATACACCACAGATAACTATTATCATAGCCAAATAAATTACAAGTGGCTGAAAGATAACCATCCTTTTGGCACCTGAAGGAATGCTGCCACGTGCTTTGCTCCAGCATCAGTCAAGACATTGCACCTGAGATCCAAACCTGAAAAAAGAAGAACGAAGAACATGACGCACGCATACCTACACTTAAATGATCTCTAAGCAAAAAGAAATAAAGATGAACTAAGACTGAAATGAAGACTCCTTATGCTTTCTCATATTAGCCCAGCAACATCAAACACACACGAAAAAAAAGCTCACCTGTGACAAACTCAGTATTGCGCAAGACAGAGACAAGCGCTTGAAGATCGTCATCTGTAACTTTCTGCACAGGCACTAGGTGATTATTTCCAGCTATCTTTAATGTGATCCCTTTTGTCCAAATGCTGTAACATAAAAACGTAAGCACAAACTGACACAGAAAATTGAATTCTCTCTCCAGGTCAGACGCACAGCCATGCTTGTGCTGCACACGGTGAGCTCTGCCACTACCTTTGGTACCAGCGTGACTGATGACATGATTCAGGTTGTACCTCCGCACCGTCCTTTTGGATATTCTGAAGACACTGCACAGCTGCAAGAGCACGCTTAGCACACATACACAGAAAGCAGGAAGAAACAAGATGAGGGGAAGACGGCTGGAAATAAAGACTAGCCTGGAGGTTACCTCATCACCTCCTTTTGGCTTGTTCCCTTTCCTATATTTACTCTATTTTGCCCTCAGGATTAAAACCTAACACAAACCATTTCACTACACTATTTTCTCAGGTTTTCTCTCCAAAGGGCAATTAACTCTGATCCCAGGAGCATCCACAAGAGGAAGCCCTACCTAGCCACAAAATGAGAGAGAGTTTGAGCGGTTAATACCTTGGCAGGAT
The DNA here is from genome assembly GCA_033439905.1 of Ceryle rudis. Lineage (NCBI taxonomy): Eukaryota > Metazoa > Chordata > Aves > Coraciiformes > Cerylidae > Ceryle > Ceryle rudis. The sequence goes on from JAAGNO010018079.1 coordinate 19,774, forward strand.
TCAGGGAGGGTTCAGGGAAGCATTACCAGCTGGAAGCTAACAGGATGCAGCTAAAAGGCTTTTTAAACAGGAGTGAGACAAAAGGAAGGGAGTTTGGATGACTAGACACTAGGTTTGGCTTCTCTTAAGGGACACAAAGGCACCATCCTCTACATTTTTCTTTTTTTTTTTTTTGATTTTGCTGCTTGTAAATCTGCCCAGAAAGGATATATAGCTACAAACTTGTGCCAAGATGATGTCAAGATGAGTCAAACCAGAACTTCAGCAGTAAATGCTAAATATAATTTGTGTTTAAGCCCGAAGCTGCATGAACTCTCTCACTGTTTAATTCCTTGTGCTGCTATCTTGTTTAAGGCTTTCAGAAGCATCTGAAACATGCTGCTCATTATTTCCTTACATGTTATCATTTTTATCGGCTTCTTGAAGCACGTGAGCAATGAAAGGGTTTTCAGGTTGGCCCAAGTTTTGGCAGGCCCACACATAGTGCTGGTGAAGATCTGGACGAACTGACATGACCTGCTGGAAAACAAAACCGAGCGTTACTGCATCATTATGGCTGCCTAGCGACATTACCGTGGACCCAAGCGCTGTTGTGCCAGGCTCTGCATAACAAAAACGGGCTGGGTCTGAGACGGGTTACAACTGTTGGTATGCGACGCGAGAATAACAGATAGATACAGGCAGACAGGAAAAGCCCGAGGAAAAAATGTGGATTTGCGGACCGGTTTCTGAGAAGCCATCGCACAGGATCTGAGCTAACAGAGGATTAATATTCACGCAGGCAGGTGCTTTTTCCCCTGTAAAGCAGCAGCACCCCCGGCCTCCGCAGGCCTACCTGAGCAATCCACGCCTGCACCCTCTCCTCGCAGCGCCCGGCCAAGGGCGAGC
>JAAGNO010018081.1:0-14028 GCA_033439905.1 Ceryle rudis
TTGGTTTTTTTAAGGGGGGGGGGGGGGGGGGGAGCAGGCAGCAGGGGGAAGGTGGAAATTATAAATCTATAAGAAACCATTCAAATTTGTAAACAAACCAAAAGCATAAGAGTCTGCAAACTTTCAGAGGCACAAACAGAATTCAGATGAGCCAGTTAAGTTTACAGGTGAAAACATTGAGCTAACTCCAGTGATGACTTTCAACAGTTTTATAGCTTAAGTTGCACTATTTCAAAGGCTCTCACCGAGGTTTAAAATATGACTAAGGTAATTTATCTCCCAATATGGAATTAAATTTAGCAGTTCTTAATGATCACATATAATCCATTTAATTCTGATGAACTGCAGCAGTGTAAGTGAAAATCGATGGAAGACTGATATAATTATACCCTACCAATAACCAGATTATTATAAGAGGCTGTCAAAAAGATTTAAAATATAAAGATTTTCTAAAGCCATCCTGGAATAGTATTTAATAATGATCTTTCTTTGTTCAAAGAGAGTGGTGGGATTTTTTTTGATTTTTTTTATTTTTTATTTTTTAGCTCAAATATTAAAGAAAATCATAGAGCTAAATTTTATTAAATAACAAAATATTACTTATAAAAATAACATATATCATAGAATCATGGAATGGTTTGTGTTGGAAGGGACCTTTAAAGGTCACTTGGTCCAACCTCTGCAATGACCAGGGACATCTTTAACTAAATCAGGTTGCTGAAAGCCCCATCCAACCTGACCTTGAATGTTTTCAAGGATGGGACACATGCCTTGAGGTCCATCTACTTGAGAGGTGTGGGTAGAGAGTTACCGGTTTGCTAGTCATGTTCATCAGTGGAAGTTTGCTTTCTTTGACCCTCCTTTTCTGGTTGATATACCTTTAGAACCTGTAGAAGCCCATCTTACTACTCTTTGCATCTGCCCAAGGCACCACACTTTCTAAAAAGAAAATAATTGAATTACTGTATTGTAAGTATGTGGTGAAACCTGTTAGAGGGGACAGATAAATTGTCCAAAAAAAAATGCCTTTATTTTTCAAGATATTTTTGATTGATATATGTAAGGGAGTTAAAAAGAACAATGTCTGTACATTTATTTTTATTTTTTTGCAAAGGCTGATGAAATAAATAGTTAGAAAAACTTTTGGGATTTATTATATTAGAAAATAAATACCCATGAGCTAGAAGACAGTGGTTTTATAAACAGCATAGTGATCCATTTAAGCTAGAGTTGGCTCAAATGTCAAGAAGTATTATGTTCAAATAGGGATCTTATGTACCCAGTATAGGAATATATCACAGATTCTAATATTTTCCAATATTTAATGCTTATTTTAAATGTTGTAGCATTTACAGTGCAGGGGCACTTACATACTTGTAAATCAAGTTTTTGATATGATAATGTTTGTTTCAACTGTTATCAATTATTAGTCACTTCTTTCCTAAAATTAAATCCAGACTCCTGCTCTTCAGTGAAAGCACCTTCATTTTTAGTTATCATGCATACTAACAAAATCTATTTCAGTTGCATTTAGCAAACTTCAGGAAGAAAAATTGTAACTGTTACTGTAGCTTCTGGGTTTTCAAGGGAAAGAAATGTCCTCATTATATTAATGATATGAGTAGACTAAAACACTAGGCAATACCAGAAAACAACAACAACAACAAAACAGCAAAAAACCCCAACCCAGTCAAAACCAATTACCATTGTTTTTGCTAGTGGAAAAAAAATAGCTATTTTTACTTAAGAAGTATAACTTCAGGTTTCAGGTGGTCAGGGATCCCTTATGTTGACCTCAATCTTTATGCTTAAAGGCATTTCTTGGCACTGACAACACAGAATTCATTATGAATGCAGAACTAACAGAGATTCTGTTACCCATGCTTCCTAAGGTAACTTCCTCATTCTACTCTATAATGCCAGCTCATAGCTATACTGCATACAGAGAAAAGGTACCTTCTCTTAGGGAAAAATGGAATGTGTGAAGTATTTGAATATTTAACCCGTCTTGGTGACCAGTAGTGTCATGAGTTGGATTTCACATCAAATCTCTGCTCAAGAAAAATTTCAACCTATTCGACTTACTGTAGCTGACAGTGATCAGTATGTAAGTATGTATAAAAATTACTAGAATCTTGAATTTTATTCATGCTTTAAGGATCTAAAGTAAGAAATAATAAATGATTGCAATATAAAATTATTTTCTAATATCAGCAACTAAATTTTCAAATTCCTTAGTACCACACAGATGCTGAATATTGAATTGAATATCAGAACATTTTTGAAATTACCATTTCACCATAACTATAAATATCTCTGTAGCTGCATAATTACGACACAGTTCTAAGAAATAAAACTGGACATGAGAACTAAAAGTGAAACAAATTTATTAATACCTTAGAAATATGCTTTATCTTTTGGTTACTCAGATATGTTGACTTAGAGCATTTAAACAAGATATCATAGACCATACTTACTCAAGTCATGGTTACCAATTACTGGAGAGCAAATATAACTGATAGGAAATAATGAAAGACCTAATTCAGTAAACCTTTATTTATAATTGCTTTTCAAGCTACTGTGATATAACTAGCTCCTCTGATGATAGAGAAAGAGAAGGAGTAATCAAAGATAATGGGTGCTTTTTTAGAATTCAGATGTCATCACATCTTAGACACAGATTACACTCATAGCTAAAGACTACCACTTTATGGCAAAGTGATTCTAGTAGGCAAAACTTAACATGTTCTGTTATTTTTTACTAAGCATTTTTTCAGGTGTTGTACATTATGAAATGTAGACTACTTCAAACTGTAAACATAGAAGAGTTACAGTAAGCTCTATAGTGATTTCTGTAAGAATGGGTCACATTTCACTGATAACAAAAACTGGGAACATGAGGTTTTCTTGAACTGCATCTGGTATAACTTTTGTGGGTGATAAGGATGAGAGAATGTATTAGTCACCATTAAATTAATTAAAAACTTGGTAACGGTCAAATCTCTACAACTGTTAGCTAAAAACCAATAATCAAATGAGAGTATTTCATCCATGTTCCACAGGGCCTGAACTAGTGCTATTTAATAGTTTTGATTCATGATCTGAAAATAAGTCATCACTGGGAAGATTTATATATGCCATAAAAGTTAGTGGAATGAAACTTAATGAAGACAACACAGTCAGACAAAACTGTCTGGCTTACTTGATAAGTGATGCATTTAACTAACATTTCCTCTGTAGAGACATATGCACAATTATGAATATAGAAACAAGGAATGCAACCCATACCTTCTCAATGGTCTGTTTCTTATATGGAGTATTTGTTTTCTTAGTTGGCTTTGGAAAACTGATTGATGCAGTTTTGTGAATTTATTGCCTTATCACTCATCTGCAGAGTAAAATGTTATATTAATGTAATAATAAATAATGATATATTAGAGGCTGGAACAGCAGGATGAACTAGAAGAAGCTCAGTGCATGCTAGACTATGTAAACCACATTTATATGATACTTGTTCATTGTATTTGGAATTATCTTAATGGCCATACATTTCTTACCTTATGTCATATGACATCAGTCATTACATCCAGTTGGCACACTTATTTTTTGGATATATATTCCGAGGGAACTAACAGATGAAGTTGCTAAGCCACTTTCCATCATATTTGAAAAGTTATGGCAGTCTGGTGAAGTTCACATTGTCTGAAACAGACAAAACATAACCCTCATTTTCAAAAAGGCAAAAAAAAAGAAGATCTGTGCAACCACAGGCCAGTCAGTTTCACCTCTGTGCCCGGCAAGATCACGAAGCAGATCCTCCTGAAGGCTCTGCTAAAGCACAGGGAAAATGAGGAGGTGATTGGTGGCAATCAACATGGCTTCACCAAGGGTGATGTACATTGCAGCTGAGAAAGCCAACCGTATCCTGGGCTTCATGAAGAGAAGCATGGCCAACAGGTCAAGGGAGGTAATTCTTTCCCTCTACTCCACTCTGGTGAGACCCCCCCTGGAGTCCCCAGTACAAGAAGGACAAGGACCCTCCTGAGTGGGCCCAGAGGAGTGCCACAAAAAAGATCAGCAGCCTGAAGCACCTGTCCTACAAGACAGGCTGAGCGAGTTGGGGTTGTTCAGCCTGGAGAAGAGAAGGCTCTGGGAGGGGCCTTATGATAGACTTCCAGTATCCAAAGGTGGCCTACAAGAAAGCTGGGGAGGGACTTTTTACAAGGTCTTGTAGTTACAGGACAAGGGGTAATGCCTTCAAACTGGAAGAGGGTTGATTTAGATTAGGTATTATTAGGAAGAAGGTTTCACTCTGAGGGTGGTGAGACACTGGAACAGGTTGCTCAGGGAAGTTGTGGATGCTCCATCACTGGATGTGTTCAAGACCAGGTTGGATGGGGCTTTGAATAACCTGGTTTAATGGGAGGTGTCTGTGCCCTAGGCAGGTGGGGGGTGGAAGTGGATGATCTTAAAGGTCCCTTCCAACCCAATCATTCTATAATTTGATTCTATGATATCTTGTCTTGTATCTGGTATTTTTGTAATTTTGTTTTTCTGAGATGATTTAGTAGCAAGACCTTTGGCTATTAGCAAATTTCTTTAAGAAACCTTAGTACAACACATCCTGGGAATAAAATAAAGCGTACCATTACATTGCTTGTATGTGAAGTGACAGTGATTCTGAAAAGAATGTAGAGGTCATAATACATACATCTGAATATTACATAGTAAACACTTTATGTAATACTGTGATATGAAAAAATAATAAATAGGGGAGTACAGACCTACCAATGACCCACACACGCATTGTTGGAATGGCCTTTGGAACATTATGCTTTTCTTCTGTCCCCATTGAAAGAGGGGGTTGAAAAAAGGGGATGCATAAAACAGCCATGAAAATGAGTCTCTAGCTGATAAAAACTTTTCATTGAAGGGTAGAGAAAACAGCCTAAAGAACTGAGTTACAATGTACAAACATATCTATGAAGAAAAAGTACTAGAGAGTGTTGGAATATTTCATTTATCAGAAAAAAAAAAAAAAAGTATAAGAGGAACCAGTGGATTGAACATGAAATTAAGTAAACTGGAAATATCATGGATCATTTTAACCAAAAGTGTGATAAACCCTGGATGAAGGAAGTTGTGAAGGGAAATGGACTCTCTGTCAGAAAGTGAAGGATCCCTGTTAGACCTGTTGTTCACAGAGAAGGACTAGTGCCTTCTACTAGTGAAGTTTGGAGGCCATCTGGGGCATAGTGATCATGAAAAGGTGGTTTTCAATTCTTGGGGAAGCAAGGAAAGGGGTCAGCAGAACTGCCACCTTTGACTCCTGGAGGGCAGACTTTGACCTGCTTAGGACTGTGGCTGACAAGAGTTTCTTGGGCAGCAATCCTGAAGGGCAAAGTAGCCAGCAAGGCTGGACATTCCTCAGGATGGAAATCTCAGTCTCAGAAGTCTCAGAAGCAGGCTGTCTTGGTGTGCCATAGGACAAACTGTCAGGGAAGAAGACTGGCCTGGCTGAAGAGAAAGTCTTGTCTGGAACTCAGGAAAAAAAAGGAAAGTCTATGGCCTATGGAAGAAGGGGCAGGCCACTTGGGAAGACTACAAAGATTTTGTGATGTTATGCAGGGTGAAAATGAGAAAGACCAAAACCTGACTAGAGCTTAATCTGGCTACTACCATAAAAGACAATAAAAAATATTTCTATAAATACATTTAGCAACAAATGGAGGAATAAGAACTATCTCCATCCTCTATTGGATGTGAAGGGAAATACGGTGACCAATGGTGAGGAAAAGGCTGAGATACTGAATGCCTTCTTTGCTTCAGTCTTTAGTAGTAAGACCAGTTGTTCTCTGAGTGCCAAGCCCCCTGAGCTGGAAACAGGGATGGGGAGCAGAATGAAGCCCCTATAAACCAAGAGGAAAAGGTCAGTGACCTACTATACCGCTTAAACACACAAAAGTCTGCAGGGCCAGATGGAATCCCAGTTGGCTGAAGGTTAGCTGTGACAAACCCATCATAGATTGCAAATATTTGCAACTACCATTTTTATGTTTGTCATCTCTGTAATGTTTCATATGCTTTTTTCATGTTTTTGAATGTCTGCCTCTCAAATTACAGAATTACTGTGGCCATTGATAAGATACTTTTGTTATGCATTTATTTCTATTCATGTGTATTAGTGAGTGGAGTGTCACTTCTCCAGTACACTAATGTGAGCAGACATGAAAGAAGTCTCACGGCTGAACACCAGCATTTCAAAAGCTTGTTCTCAAAGCTGTGTAATTGCACTAGTGCATTATTTTACCCAGATAATATATCTTTTTTTCAGGGTCATGTCTGTCTACTCCCTCTTGTGTAACATGACCTCAGAACATTGTTTTAAATTGTTGTAGAATTTAAATGCTGCAGATGATGTAAATGCTGTTCAATGCTGTTTTAAAATGCACCCCACCTACACTGTTTAAAGAAGGTAGACTATTTACGGCAAGAGCTGTGTAATGTATGTACTTTGATTTATTCTGAATCTGGGCAGTACTTCACAATAGGAACCTCATAGTCACTTCATCAGCCTTTAAATCATTTAATTTCCAACAAAATAAATTTACTATTTCTGGAGATATTGTACATACAGAAAAATAGTCTCTCAAGTAGACATTACTTCCAGTAATATAAAAGTGTTAGCACATTGCCACTTATTGTAAAAGTGGTATCTACAAGTCATTGGTCATTTATTTGGGGTGAATTCACATGGGCAAGATTTTATTTGTTTGTTTGGGGTGTTTTTTTGTTGTTGTTTTGTTTTGTTTTGCTTTTACTGGTTTTAACATCCATCTGCTCACATAGATTCCAGATTGTGCTTGCAGTTCTGTCTGTCAGAGAAGAAGGCTTAGCAAATATATCTAATATACTTTAAAAGTAGTTTGGAAATGATTTAAGAACATGGAGAAATGTGTAGGCTCCAGGCAATCTAGTCCATAGAGAATGTACCCATCCCAGCGCTGTAAACTCCAATAAATCATATTGTGAACATACTGTAAACATTTTCATTGTTCCAGCTGGCAAAATATTTTTTTCATACATGAAACGTAGGCCCCTTTTCCAGCACAGGTTTTTTTTTTTGTTCTTGACCAAAAGGACACAATTACTTTTTTTAAAAGAGTGGTTATATTCTGTATTGTACTTTTTGCATTCACTGAAAATATGATTCTCTCTTTTTGACAGCATCACAGAGAAGCTGAAGAACAAACAATGAGTAACTAAAATCAGAATGTCCAAATGGGCTGTTAAAATACAATAGAAACAAAAAATAAAAACCTGTCCCACATAAAGTTAATCAGATTTAGTTATTAGTGGCATGAACCTAAGTGAAAAAATGTATTTATAAAGATCTCTTTTCCTCAAAGCTGCACTGAGTCTTGCCCATGGAAAAGATCCTGAGACCTCTCCTTATAGGCTGTTCTACAGAGGTTCTTTCTTCATTATTAGCGGATAAGCAACATTGAACTGCATAACTACTATTATCTCTTGGAATAAAATTTAGTTGATGAATGACTTTTGATTTTGATTCATTAGTTGTAGATGCTGACACATATAGGTGTTTATAAGTTTAGTCACATATATAAGAAACAAGACAGAAGATAAAGTGAATGAATGGTAAAAGAACTATATAGTGAAATCAAAGACAAAATAAAGCACAGACACAGAATAGTATATCATCTTGGTGCACAGAACAGACTGAGAGAATTAGTATGTCAGGGCCTTGAAGGTACTGTTGGCTCTTGGTGTCCCTGAATGGCAAAGTACCCCATTTCATCTCCCTTAGGGCCATAAGTCCCTGATATCATCACAGAAGGCAATCATATTGGTCAGTCATGGGTTTCCCTTGCTAAATCCAAGTTATCTGTTCCATTACCTTACCTTCATCCCTGTGCTCAGAAATGTATTCCCAGAGGACTCATTTAATGATTTTCCCAGGGCTCAAAGTGAGGCTGATCAGCATGTAGTTCCCTGGATTTTTGAAGGTGTTGCAAAGTTTGCATTTCCCTAAACACTGGGGGCATCTCCCTTAAGTTTTAAAGATATTAGCAAACTTACTAAGACACCCACCTGCTCTCTCAGTACTCTCAGAGGTAGTCCATCTGTCCCCATGAACTTGTATAGATTGTATCTTTCCCTTGATACTAATATTCTGCTGGAAGTTCTCTTCTTTGGACCCTTTAAGTAGAGAGGTCTAAACAGTGATACATAAGCGAAGCCACCAATTCAGAGTTCCTAACACTCCCAAGCTGCACAGTCCCCAATCACCATGCTGCAAAGCTTCTTCCAGTCCAGTCCATTGTGGGTACTACTTATTCCAAAAAATCAGGCCCTCACATCAAAGCTCCTGACTTCCTACTGTTCCCTTCCTGAGCTCTCTGTTAATGCTACTTCTCTGTGGAGGCCAGTTCTGTAAAAATTCCTGATAATCTACTTCCATTACCTTCATATTCCATGGCATTTCACCTTTCCTCTCCAGGGGAAAACATTTTAATCAACTGCAGAGCAGAGGCTATGCTAGGAAGGTGTGACTCCTGACAAATACTGCGTAGGGTTGACATCTACAAGCTAACTACATTAAATCCCATGGCTTTTGAGCTTTTAGATGTGTTTCATGGTCTGAAGGACATTGTGATGAAAAACACAGACTAAGGAGATAAGAAGAGCCCAGCAGAGAACCACCTGGTATCCTGAAATATTGCTCTCTCTGCTACATGGCACCAACCTTCTCGGGAGATTATAGCAGCTTGTCTTGCATCACTGGAAGCAAACATCAGCAAGATGGGATGCAAATGACAGTGTAAGAACGTAAACGACTTCCCTCAGCCTCTATCTTGTCACAAATAGTGCAATCCTAGGCAGAACTTCCTGTCCAGCTTAATTGAACAGCCCCCAAGAATTGCTGTGGTTTTGTCCTGTCACTCTCACTTCTGCCTTGCTCTTCATACCATGCCCTTAGTTCCTGTGTTAGCTGTCAGTATCCTGTGCCACCTTCTCATGAGCTGTCATATCCAGCTGAGCTCATGTCCTTGGCTGAACCTTACCTCTTAATTGGCCCACTCTGCAAAAGAGTACCACCTCATACACTTGAGCAGATTTCACAAAGCTGGATGCAGCTGGTTTTAGCAAAAAACTAACTCTGATAAAAACAGGCATAAAAGAATACATGTCCAGGAAAATATTGTATGCATGAGTATCTGCAGAGGAGGTAGAAACAGAATATTCTGCAGATAATGTATTGGTATTTATGCAAGATTTTGGAGAAATGGCTTGTGGTCCTCAGTAAATCCAATTTAATCAACATCAACCCTTGATCCAAATAACATCTGTTATTATCTTCAATAAGGGATTCAATACTAAATCAGAGGTACATTTTTCACAAACTAAGTATATAAACGCCATTTTTCTGTGATTTTCTTGTCCTTTCTCTTCAGTGAATCACATCAGTTCTATCCTATGAGATCCTGAAGAATCTAAGCCCAAAACCACTTGCTTCCTTGTGCACCTATTGCAAGACACTAGTTTGTCAATGTTTGTACTAAGCTTTAAAATATAACAGCCAGCTAATGTAAGGTATTAAAATATATTATATGCCATTAGAAATAATATTTGAGAACCAGTTTAATGTAAATGTTATCTCCTCTTTTTCACTTTAATCTAAAGAATGTTAAATATGCAAATAATATATTTTTTGTTAGAAAATGTCATCCAAAGATTTCACAGTATGTGCTTAAAGTTAGGCTCATACATATTTAATCATATTGCACTATATGTTGTGCCTACTTCCTGAAAAAGGTATTTTAAGTCTGATTTTTCAAAATGCTCAGCACTTATAATTCATTTAATTCAAATTTCACATGCTTAGCAGTTTGGTACAAGAGGATGTATTTAGTGGTTTGTATCTGTAAATATCAATACAGAACCTTAACTTTAGTCAGTCATGTTTCAAGATTTCTTAGTATGGTGTACTGAATTTATTTAGAAATATTCACTGTCCATCTGTGAACCCACAAGTGTACTATATCTCATATAAGAAAATCTGTAGCTTTTTTTTCTATGTAGCTACGCATCATTACTTGCATGCCACTTTAAATTTAAGCATGGATTGCAGAGAAAGTATTTTGAAACTCTGTGATAACCTGCTGCCAAAATACTGTTTACGCTGACAACTTAGTAGATTGGAAAAATGTTTGTTTTCTATTTAGTAAAATTTAGGACCTGATCTAGATGTGAATTGCTTCCACGGTAGATCTCACAAAAAACCTGTCAGACAATGGGTTATATAGCACTGCCAGTGAAATGAAATTTTGAAAGGTAATATACCTTTGCCAACAGATAATTGGACACTCTGCATAGGTTACATCTCAAGAAGGAAGTTTTCATCCTATACAGCAAAAAACTATTGAACCTTGTTGATTTCATTAGTACACTGAGTATTCTCAGTGTTTATCGAGCATAGGTACTTATATTATCTAAACATCATTACATCTGAGGATTGAGTTATTCTTTAAGTTTTTGAAAAGCAGAAAAGGTAAAATAAGCTTAAATGGAAAAGATTTATAAACAGCAGGTTCTTCCCTTGCTAGTCTCTTTATCTGATGTCACACAGAGAAGCATATAATATGCAGTATGCCTTGTCTAGTTCCTTCCCCATGATGTCATAGAATTCAGCTGTCCTGAAGATCTAACTTCTTAAAAAAATAGCAGAATATGAAGCATGGCATTATATGAGAAAATATTTTGAAGAGAATATTCTGAATCACTAAGTCAACTTAACTGAATTCGAGTTATTGATACTCATCATACTCCATTTTTGAATCAGGAATAATTACTGACTACTGTGCATTCTTCACCTGTTCAAAAAATTATCTACAGAAGAACTGCTTATAATATCTCCTGTACTAGAGAAGAGGTTAATGTAACAAACTGGTGAGGAATTAGCTGATGTGCCAAGGCCATGGCAGTTCCCCAAACCAAAATCTTGTATGTGCAAAGCTACTTTTGACATTTGGAGCTTCTCTTCCCAATCTATATATATCTATAAATGAAATTGTATAATACTATTATACAATTTATAGAATGAAATGTCTAGTATATATAGTGAATATAATGTAAAATATAATGGGAATTTTTAGGAATTTGAACATGACATCCAGATGAAATGTAAACTGAAAACAGAGAGCACAATTAATTAAGGAGAAAGGAAATAACTTCTAATATATAAAACCAGTGTACCACATTGTAATAAAGCCACATTCACTCACGCAATACTGTTGGAGTCAGTAAACTTATACTGATACCTTTACACACAGTGGTGTTATAACACATACCTTGGAAAATTTTAACTATTAGTGAAATACAAAGTCTTAATATTAAAGAATGTTCACCAGTAAAGCATTTAATCAATGATTCTGATACATTGATTTTTTTCTGGAAATTTAGAAATCCAGACCAGAATTTTTTCTGCTAAATCTGAAATAATACTTTTTCAGAGAATTTATACTACTTGTGTGACATTGTAAATCAGTCTAGATATGGAAACTTTTTATGATGTTATAAAGAAGTGTGTTCCAGCCTTTTCCAGTGTTTATTAAATTATCATAATAACACCAAAAAAAATTATATTTCTTCAAATATTTACTATTGCCGTACTTTTTATGATGTAGTAGCCACAGAACAATATGGCTTCATGTTCTCTTTTCTCCCAAGTAATTTGAATTCTAGAGGTGATTAACCTTTCACCATGTTTTTTTTTCTTTTAATTTCTGTACTTTAATCCTACTGTTGTCTTGAAGTTAGACTCTGTGTGTATTGCTGATTTTATTAGAGTAAGACCCACTCCTTGAAAGGAAAGGATTTAGTATGTTGTCTGACCTCTGGCATTTGAAAGTATGTGTTATGCATGTTACACTATAATAGAATTATCATTTTAGAAGTTTCCAAATATAGCTTTCTTTTTTTTTTTTTTTTTTTAATAATAAATTCTGATAAAGAATTGTAATGCAGGTAAACATCTGCCAGTAAGTAAATAAACCCTTGATGCCTGCATAATTTGTAACATAAAACATAATATTAATTCACACAAGTGAGACAGTGTCAGGACAGTGCAAATGTGATAGAACTCCATGTAAGTCAGTAAGCTTTTTCTTTAAGTGCCCCAAATCACATTATCATAGGATATAATCTAAGACACATTTAATTCAAGGTGAATACATTTTGAAGAATAAAATTCTGTGGATTTTTTGCAAATTTTACACCTTGGAAACTATCTGATCGTCATGAGCTGATAGCTAGAGACAGGTTCAGCACTTTACTAGTCAATTTGTTTTCGTCTTATTTTTGTACCTAATGGGGATGCTAACTGGTTTTGTCACTTGGTCATATACTTGGATCTCTCAGCTGACAGACACAAGAGAGTCTACAAGCTGGCTGACTGGTGAAAACACTTAAACAGTACATTTTAAAATTTTTCAACAAACAGCCACCATCCTCAGGGCATTCTTTCATTATTTTCCATTAGTCGATAAAAGAGATGCCTCAACTGCATAGACATGATGCTTGAGAAAAAAAAAAATCTCATCTTTTCAGCAGCTTTTAGATTGTATTTGTTTTGTTTGATTCTTCATAAGTATCTTAGCATAATAATATTGCAAATTTTAATTGCATCTATAAAGTTAACGGAGATACACCTGAAACATATGCACTGTCTCAGTAGTTGACACTTTAACAGAAACTGGTGACATTTCACATATTTATTTCATTGTCATATATTTGGTACATAGCAAGTGATAAGAAAAAAACCCATGAAAAATAAAGGAATTATAATTTTAAGAGTTGTTTTTGAAGTTCATATGTTATTTTCAGGTATTGACTCAAATTATGTGGAAAGATCACCTTCATTTTCTTAGGCTGTTATCAAATTAGTGAATGTCAAAAGAAGAAAGGATATTTGATTTTGAAAACAAGCCATTCATACACAAGTTGAGAGGCAAAGTTTTAAAAAATTCATTCTTTGAATATCTTGTAGAGATGACTACGTGGGTTATATATTTTTGATTTACCATAATACAGATGTACAGACTAACTTTCAGGTATCTTCATCTTTTGGGGTTACAACAGAGTCAAAATATTTACTCTTTCCTCTGACAAACAGTACTATTTGCTGGTGCTTCTCATGTTGGTTTCCTGCTTAGGGCAAACTAAACCAGATGAAATCCTAGTATTTTTTAATCACAATTTATAAAGTCCCTGTAGTCATAGAACAGAGTTGGCAACAGTGGTATTCAGACAAGCTTGTCCTCAATTTTGGAGCAACTGGTCTTTGCTCCAGCATGACACAAATAGTCCAATGCTTCTTCTGAGTGAATTGAAATTCTTCTATTTCGTTACGAATTTTACTTCAAATATTTTTTTCTATGTATTGGAATACATATTTTTTAGTTTTAGTCTCTGTTCCTAGAATAATAGGATTTCCTCAAGCATAATGACAATGATATCTGCCTGGTAGTTACACTCATTTGAGCCAGCTGTTCATGGAACATAAGCAGAATCTGGCAAACTGCCATGCACATTCAGGAAGCTGTCAATGCTGGGAGTCTGACACTTATCTTTACTTCTATTTTAAAGTGAACCTGGAGTTGACTGCTGAGTTCCAGATTGGTAAGGGACTTGGTCTATCTTACCTAGGTCTTCTATATGGATTTTGTGCCTCCAATAGCAATAAGAGTAGGTTTTACTTTAATTTCCTTTGGAAATAACAATGGAATTCCAAGTTACTTCTGTAGGTCTCTTAACTTTTGGATGAACTGTCTACAGCATCACAACGTCAGATATTAGTTGCATTATTTTTGTTCTTACAAATAATAGATCATGAAGACCATGAACTCATGAATTCTCTTTAAGAAAAAAAAAACAAAACACAAAAAAAACCCAAAAAAAAAAAAAAAAAAAAACCCAAACCCCAAACCCAAAAGTAAAATCCTGAAG
>JAAGNO010018082.1:0-20883 GCA_033439905.1 Ceryle rudis
TCCCCTCTCAGGCTTCTCTTCTCCAGGCTGAACAGCCCCAGGGCTCTCAGCCTTTCCTCCCAAGAGAGATGTTCCAGGCTCTTCAGCATCCTTGTAGCCTCCCTTGGACTCTCTCCAGTAGTTCCCTGTCCCTCTTGAACTGGAGAGCCCAGAACTGGACACAACACTCCAGCTGTGGTCTCACCAGGGCAGAGTAGAGGGGGAGGAGAACCTCCCTCAGCCTTCAGGCCACACTCTTCTTTACGCCCCCCAGACCATTGGTCTCCTTGGCCAGAAGGGCCCATTGCTGTCCCATGGAGAACTTATTGCCCACCAGGACAGGAAGACTGGTAGATACTTTTTTGAGACCAACTTAAACTTTGGAGCACAGACATGCTTATGTACACACGTCAGCGCATGTATCTCGCACGTGCAGGTTATCCATTCCCCCGTCAACCCATCTTCTGCTTCTGCATTTCGAACAAAAGCAAAGTGGTTTTGTTCCTGCTACTGTTTTTCTTTCTGTGTAACAAGAGAAACAAATTAATTGAGCCGTACGTACCCTGCTGCCCTCCATCCTCTTCCACACAAATGAAATTGTATTTGGCAGTTCTCAAGCATCCAGTGACAGTAGAATTGCATTTTCCTGTTCTATTCTTCATGTTTTACAGGAATCAGAATGCCCTGGTGTGCATTATTATACCATTATGTAATTATATAAAATTTATTTAACCTGAAATCAAAATGACAACCCACAATTGCAGCCTATCCCTGCTGAAAAGCAGCACACGTCCTATCGCTGCTGGGGGGATGAGTCAGCTGAAGGGGAAGCAGCAGCAGAGGAGGAATTCTGTTAAGGGAAGGAAGAGGGAAAACACAGAAGGAAGCTCTGGAAGGTCTCACAGATTTATGAAGAAAGTGTAGAAAAGTAGGGGGGGGGAAAAATCTTATAGTGCTTCTTCATTTAACTGTTGCTGCTGAATGTAGAGCAGGTGGGACAAGCTGGTGCCTGACAACAACAGAAACTGACGGTACTTGAGCAGGGTGAGGAGTGTAAAATACCCCCTTAGCCAGCTTAGCTTAATGCATTCTCTGCCAGGTAAAGGGGATCACGTCAAGGGACCTGAAAGGGTTTCTCTCCCTTAACCACAAAGGCATTAAAAGTGAACCACGATTTGTTACTCTTGTCAGCTCTTTATTTGTTTTCGTCCTAAGGACCAGCGTATTTACAGCGTACATGGACTGGATGAACTCGGATATATAAAACAGTAGCCATATGTTTATGATATATTAATACTGCCCAAAACCAAATAAATAAAAATATTTCAATGCACAAAGCTTGGCAAATACAGTTGTGTTGGGACAAAACAGTGTTGTATTATACAATAATTTTACAGGTATAAATGAAACGAAAGGCAACTGTGCTGTAGGTACTTTCACAGAACATACACAGAACATACTTGGCAACAGTTTTCTTTTTTTACCTCTGTATGTTTTATAATTTAAAAAAATGTACTCAAAAAAAGAACATCAGACAGAACTTCAGTTTACAGTATTCCTTAAATTCGCCTCTCCTGTGCAACAGAAAAGCTCCCTCCGCCCTCGTGAAGCGTCCTAGGTGGATTTCAAGTTTCGCAGTTTTTCTTTTTGATGAACTCCTCGAGCTCTTACTGTTCCGCACGCCCTGGAGACAAGCCCGTCGACGTGCACGTACCGACAACGGCCTATCTAGAAAATCCGAGCTGGACGACGATGTTTTTACACCTCGTCATACTGAAATCGGAGTATTTTAAACAAAACAATGCAGTAGCTGAGACCGCTATTCCACCACTTGGAAAAGGTGAGCAAACGCCATGCACATACAAAAGTCAGCAACTTTTTCTGATTACACTGGTATATAACATAAAGAAAGGCTGGCTAAGCTCTAGAGCAGATCTCACGATTGCTGGCACGGCCCAGGAGAGCGGCTCTGCTAATTGTTACAAGAGACTTCCCGTCCTCTTCTTCGGAAGCTGAACATCGGATGATTTTTAGTGGAACGATACAGGACTTAAAATATAATTAACTATGTTAGAAATATACAAAATAAAATTATCAACTCATAAAAACTGAAGAATATAAAGACTATCCTTAATACAAAAATAAATGTAGCATTTAATAGTGGGCCAGGGACTGAAGGTGGAGCCGAACTAATGGAATAACACGTCTGGAGAGATCCCATTGAAAAGGTTTTCACCGTACGTTTGTTTCTGCACTAGCAACACAATAAAAACAAATCGACACTGATTGATTAATTGTCAAACAGGGTTTGCAAAGTTTCCACGGGACTGTTGTGCTGTAGATGACTTGTTCAGACCTGGGATAGGTACTAAAATACTCCGATTTTACACAGAATTCGGTGTTTTGTTATCTCAGAGGGACTGAAATAATGGTTACAGCGAGTTCGGCAGGACTCTCTGAGCTGGCTTTGGGACCTGCTGCTCAGTGTTGAACTGCAAAAAGCAAAATGCAAAAACTGCTGGACCTGGAACCCCCAAACCTACATGGGAGCAGAATGGACATGACTGATTGATAGAGCAGTGACAGCACAGACAAACATCAGTGAGAGGGAGAAAGCAATCAGAAAACAGCCATATACTTACCTGGCTGTTGCTACTCTCACAAGCATAAGTGAGCAGATTTCTCTATTCTAAAGCTTCTATCTGTAGAAATCAAGAGGGAAAGGGCGCGGTGTGCTGAACGAAGCTAGCTAGAGATGACTTAAACTTTGCAAATTAATGTTTAGCTGCTTTTTAAAAAGGTATCTTAGCTTCAAAGGCATTCTGTGGGAGATTATTCCCGAGGAGATCCGTTGAATCTTTTCTCTAATGCTACCGAGATTTGTAACCATAAGCCAGAACACCTCTGAGGTTGTCAGGCAGTAGCAGGAGCACATGAGCAGTTCCTTTCTATCAACATGGGGCACCGCCACCTTCCTCAGAAGTACCCCGCGAGCAGTCATACGTCCCTCCCAGGATTCTGAACACGTGCCCAGGCATAAGGCAAAACAGGAACCAACGCGGGCTATGCAGTAATGGGGCGTGCTGGGCACTTTGAGCGTTTCTGTATCGACGTATAAAATTGATTGGGGGGGGAATAGAAATCAAACACCAATCAAAATAATGTCAGCCCCTGAGCTACTAATGGTTACAATCCAGAACAGATACAAAAAGCCATGGGTAAAAAATGCGTGGATTAATTTAGACCACCATGCAACAACATGTCCCGTGCAACGTCAGCAACTTGCTCGTTGCACTTGCCTCACAGCAGGGAAGGGCAGGGGGAACTGTTGCTGGCTTGAATGGTTAAGCATCGTTATGGTTCTGAAAGACTTTTCAAACTCCGTTACGATGTGTGCCCAAGTCCTCATCTGCTGAAGATGTCAGGAGTTTGTTTCATTTGGACAGAACTAGAACCTAGACCTCAAACGCCTGGCCTTTTATGTACTGCTAATTTCAGGTAAGAAGATGGCATCCTATATACAGTAAAACAAATTATTCTCCTGGTTTTTATTGTGCTGATTTTCTTTTTTTCTCCTTTTTTTTTTTTTTTTAGTTAAACTTCAGTTTCTTGATTGTAACAATGCATTCTACAGTTACTAGACTGCCTCGGATCCAACCCCTTCTTATTTACAACTTGAGTTTTACTCTCAGTTTTAAAAAGTTTATGAAAAGCTCAATCTCAAGTCAACTCAGTATAAAAAGATGTTGTGTGAAAGAGCTGCCCGAATGCCCTTCCTCGAGTCCTTGCCCATCCAGGAGGCACCCAGCTATTTGCACGTAGGTCGAGTCGCACAATACCTGTTCATCTCACATCCACTGGAGGCTATTTAAACGGGCAGAGTCATCACGCTATTCTCAAGCTAAGGTGTCAGAATAATTGTTACTATAGATTCCAATTCTGCAAGTAACATGCTCTGCGTAACCTAGCGAAACGTACAGAAAGGGTATTGATCTCTTCTGGATGACAAAATCAGGTATTAATCTAGAGCGGATCCACACCTTTTAATGGAACAGCGATTAAAGGACATAGAATGCTTATGTTTCAACTTTTCCATAAGTTCCTTCTGGAGGCCTGTAATACTTTGGGAAAGCCTTCAGCTGCAGGGAATTAAACGCATACTTGCGACATCCAACATTCTTCATTGTATTTTCTCGCCGACAACCCTCGCTGGGGAAAAAAAACAAGCACAAAAAAATGACAGCAGTAAAAAGGAAAAAAAAAAAATTAAAGAAAAAAAATAAAGAAAAGAAAAAAAGACTTAAACTAAGATGAAATGAACTGGTTATTTTACAGCATTAACAAAAAGTTGGTTATACTTAATGAGCGCTTAATACATTTGCCACTGCAAATATTAAACACGATGACTCATCATACAATGCTAGTAAGAAGCACACACGATGGACACATGCTATGTCTGGTTGCTAGTTTTGCATTTCTAAAAAGCAGCAGTGCAGCTACTGAAAAAGTTCTTTCAGAAGGTTTCATGTATTTCAGGGTACGCTGCTGAGGAGTTCACACGCCGCTTCAGTGCACAAGGGATCCCAAGAGATTGCTTACGAGCAGTTCTGCTAATTTATTAGTATATTAAGCTGAAAAAGAAAAACTGCTGCTCTCTCAGAGCTTTGAAGTAATTTTATTGTTCCCTGTGTGTCAGTATTATCGGTACTTAAAGATTAGAGCTGATACAAAAATAATAACTTTCCAGTTATCTCTGCATGCATAAATTGACTTGAAAACCAACACAGTCTTAAAAAAAATATCTTACTAAGGTATGAGCAGCTTTGTGCGGGTGCAAAAAAGATTGGCTGAGTTGACAGTCACCACCCCAAGGAAACAAAGCTGCGCAGAATTTTTTACCCCACGTTTTGGTGCAACTGCCCCACGTTACAAAGAGCTTCTGCGCTACGATAAAAAACTCTACTCCAGTTATAAGGCTTCTTTACACTTACAAATCTACTTCAGAGTTCCTCTGATTATATCCAAAAACAGACGTACAAAGAGGAAGCACTATCTTTTAAATATATATTATACATCAGTTTAGGCTTGCAGGAGAATGTCTTTCCCTGACAGAGAACTGAAACCTGAACAGTGATTTGATACTAGAACTTCATGGCAAAGTGTACAGTACACCATCTGACGGTGGGTGGCAGGTCATCCCTGGCGCGGAGGTGGCTGCAGCGTCTACCAGGTGAACTGCGGCCATCTGATTCCAAAGGAGGGTTTGGATTCTGGTTCAGTTTGAAAGATCTTCCTGACCTCACCATTCTTCTAATTTTGGTTAATTAAACTGACTGGAACCGTGTTCTGTATGTACCACCTAGTCCCACTTCATTAAACATTGTCACTTTTTTCTCTAACAAACAGCTGGAGCAAGTTTGAAATGGGTCTCCAGAGCAGAGTCGGTGCCTGCCTTTTCTCGAACAGATCATGGGTGATAACACCATTTTTATGTCAATGTTTGGTGTTTTACGGAAAGCCCCCAAAGGCTGTTGCAGTCAAATGGATTCATCAAAAATGAATTTGCACAAATTATAGTTCAGAGGACTGGTAAAACCAGTAAGCTTAACTAGCAAATATGGGATGAGCAGTCTTGCTCCAAAGTGAATCGATTCATTCACAATTCTGGTGATGGCACAAGATCCTCCGTGGCCCAGGAGGGCCACAGAGATGGTGACAAAGATGCACTGTGCACCCCAATTCATGCGCCGTGTTTCTGCTGGAGGCATATAAAGAGTATGCACCACAGCAGTCTCAGCTGAGCGCTGGAACGAAAGCGCAGATCAAGCTAAAAAAGAAAGAAAAGATGAAAACTTGTCCCCACCAATGTGTAAGAAAAAAAGAAAAAAATCTACATTGCTTTCAAAAAACCCCTGGTTTTCTAGATTAATTTAAGGCTGGTCTTACCACAACCTTAATGATAGTCATGAGCAAAGCCCGCGTGCTCCACTTAAACAGATGAGCAGTCAGTCTCAGGGAGTTCACTGGAGATGCACCTACCAAGTTACTGTCACATCTTGTTAGCCTGAGCCCAGGACACTCTTCCCGGGGCAAGGACAAAGCCACAGCCCAACCCGACAGTCGTTCACTTTGTAAAAGGTAGATTTGGGTACCCACGGCAAATGAACCCGAGTTAATCCGAAAGAGGAGATGGCTTGTACAGAGACACGGTGGTACTAGGTATCAGCACAGGGCACGGGTATGTCCCATACCATCGTACCATGATTTTAAATCTCAGCAGCAGTAAGGATTTACCTGAACTCATTGCAACTAAAAATAAATAGCACACACGCTTAAAAAAATATCTATCTTTATATATGTGTAGTTCTGTTTGGGTTTGTTGTTAAAGCAAAATTGGAAGAATAGTGAGGAAAAATACTAGAAGATAGTGTACCGTACAGTCTGATTTCATGAAGACAAATAGAACCGCATGCTTATTTTTTAGTTAGAATATTCACAAATTTAGGATTTTATTCTAATATTTATTCTAACTGTCCTTTTTTTTTTAAGCTTATCTCTCTCAGAAGGTTTCAAACTCCATGAAAATTGATAATAGAAGGTATAGCTACATAGGTTTTTTGAGCAAGTTAATAATAGTAGAAAATAGAAATCACAGTACTAGAAGAGTTCTCCTCCAAAGCCCAATTTTCTGTCACGTCAGGCACCAAGCGAAGTAAATCCCTTCATGAATTTAGCAAACTACATTAAATGAGGTTAGATTTTTGGTCAGCTATTGCTATCGACAAGCTCTGCCAGACCATGGCACCAACAAAATCCCAGTTTGATGTTATATATTAATGATGATCAAATTTCTTCTGCAATTACTCTGGGTGACTAAACTAGGTAAGCTGCTTTAGTCTCGCCACTTAAATGGAGGTTAACTTACCATCATTTGGTTAGCTCTAAGTCACTACCAACTCCACAGTTTATTAAAGCTGTCCGACACTTACAGATAGGAATGACAGTAACATTTAGGCTAGCGTCATCGAAACAAAGCCCAGTGGAAAACCTCAAACCCACCTACTGAAGGAGCTAACTGACACCTCCCCGAAACCGGGGGTGTTTAAAGACCGGTATCTTTAACTTCTAGACCCCGTTTCAGAACAAGTTCTGTAACAGAGCACCCGAAACGGAAAATGGATCATTAGCAGCCTAATGCCAATCACATCCTCTTCCTAACCACAAGTTGTTCTCTTTAGGTCTTTAATACATTACGAAATGCAGATCTACAAACAGATTGAAATAATTCTGCATGCAGCGCACCGCAAGTTGGTTTCTGAGTGGGCACACTAACCTATCAGAACACACTTAACCATGAGAAAGGAACAGGACTATGGTTCTACAAGCTGTTCAGTAATGTAATTTGGATGTTACGCTTGGAAATGAAGGTAGAAATGTGTTTGTTTCTTGAAACGTATTTCTTACAATTTCTTATAAACCCCACCCGTGTTTTTATTTTTCTCTTCATACCTCGTAAAAATGAAAGGCAAGATTAGCATTTACCTTAAATATACAAAAAGATACAAATTTTTTTCAGACAGAGTTCCTTTCTCTGGAATACATGAAACAAGTAACATAAAACTGTATTTGGTAAGAGATCTTCAGGCCGGCTAAAGGAACGAGGTAACAGGCCAATGTCAGACTATGTTACAAGCACTGAAAGCAGAACAGTAATTGAAAGTTTCGATACAATTCTTTCTGATAAAATAATTTGATGTATATTTACAGTTTAGTACAATAGAAACGTAAAATTGTAAGGCATAATAATAAATCTTGGCAGACAATGCTATGACACATTCCTTTGTCCAGCAGGTACCAAGTGGCAATACACATTCAAGCACTTTTTTTGCTTTTGTTATTTTCTTTTTTGTTTGTTTGTTTTTAAACATTATCTTCACTTGCAACGTAATCTGGCCACCAGGTATGCTATGCTCAGGAACAGCCACACAATCAGTAAATTGGGGCTGAGAGCTAGTAAAGGAATAGAGTAGAGGAGGCTGGGATCTAGTCTGAAATCTCGGATGGGCACCAAGCCACTCAAGTTCTTCTGGGTGACTATCTCCCGTGTTCCAATGCTGTGAAAAGGAAGAAGGTTGGGAGGAGGGAAAATAAAACAGAAAGGAAGACAGACATGCGAATGAATGTATAAAAAGAGACGGCAACACAAAGTGGTCAAGAAAATGAAAAAACGTGGAAGAAAGCACAACGAAACCAGAAGATGAAGTAAAGAAAGAGTGGGAAAATATCTCAAAAATATGTATCAGCACAATTAGAAATAAAGAGAGGGAAAGAGAATAAAAAGAGAAAAATAAGAAAGAAGTACTGTAGTCTACTGAAAATAAACACATGTAGGTTGAACAGAAATGGTTTTCCATGTTCATTCTTTCAGATTACCAAGCAATAATATCCCATGCTGCTCTGCCATGCTTCCGCATGCTGCAAAGAAGTGGAGCTCTGAAAAGCAAGCTGAACATGAATAACCATTGTAGTATTTGACCCTTTCAAACATCTTTCCATGTGGGCTGAAGGGAAGTAATTTAACCTCTTAACTACCTGCTCAATATGTAAACAAAAAAACCCAACAAACCCACGCAAACCACCCACTTCTTCTTCTGCTTCACGTGGATTCAAGCGCGTATCGGTACGCCTTCCAAAGGCACCTTTCTGAAGTGCCTCAATACAGGGACATGAGCAGCCCAGCTCATTATGCCCCTGCTTCCTACACTGCTTTGAGCACTGAAGGTCTACAGCAGAGAACATCTCTGCAGGTAGCTCCTGAGCAGCCACCTCCCAAGGCTTTGTAGTGTGGTGTTTCATTTTAGATCACTCTTAGACCCTCTGCAGTTCTTTTTTAGTTTACAAAGCAACGACTAAACGCAACTTGTGAGCTTGAGTGTCCTCACTCCATCCATGAAAGGCGATACGTAACCTTGCCGGTTGCATAGCAAGGTTAGGTAACCAACAGACAATGTCGTGGAAGACATCAGAGATACCCTGGAGGTTGTGAAAGAGAAAAACAGCCTTCAGGTGCTGGCGACACTTCAAGTCAAATGGAATTAGGTGGGCAGGGAACTAAACCAACTATATTTCTGATCTGGATCGACACATCCAAGCTGGTGATCGGAATGTGTTTTCACTTCTGGTGCCTGCGCTGGACAAGGGCAGACTGAATCTGTTCCAAATTATCTTTGTAGCATCAGGGAGCTCTGTGTGTGTGATCAGAAGAATCAGCAAGTGGAAAGCTAATGTTGACTGGGAAGTGATGGCTAAAGGCTCAACAGAATAGTCTGGTGGAAGAAAAGTCTTTTAGGATGTGGTTAAAGAAGTAAAACAATGGGAGAGGCAAAGGAGGAAGAAAGGCTCAAAATGACAAGATGCCATGTTGAACATCCCATGCCACATCTCGAGCATTAAAAATTAGTATCAAGCTACTCGATTTGACACAAAGACACAGGCACAGACACATACAGTAGGAACGGAGGCAAGAGCTGGAAAGCACTTTCCTTGTCACTGTTGGCCCATGTAGATGCTTCCACCCGAGAGGTGCAAAGCCACCTTTTGGAAATACCCAATATACCAAATTGTATAGTGTCTTGAATCAAAACACCCATCGGCAGAGTACCTCGAGGAGAGGACCGGGGTGAAGCACAAAGCAAATTCCCTGCTAATCCAGATTGCATACGGGAATCCTCTCTGCAAGGAGAGGCTGGGGCTGCCCCATGCCAGACACAGTTGGTTCCAGTCAGCTCCAATGGATCCACTGAAGGCACAGCTGAGCCCCTTGGCCAAGCTGGTGGTGCCTTGGGGAAAGTGTGTGTAAGAAGAGGCAAAACGCTGCAAGGCAGTGAGGAGTGATGGGAGAAGATGTGAGAAACAGCCCTGTCAGCACCAAAGTCAGGGAAGGACAGGAAAAGGTACCCAGGTGCTGAAGCAGGGATTTCCCTGAAGCCCTGGACACAACCATGGTGGAGCAGCTATCCACACTGCAGCCCACGGAGGACCCCATGGTGGAGCAGATGAATATTCCCCGAAGAAAACTGGGGCCCGTGGAGAGCCCATATCGAGCAGGTTTACCCAGAGGACTGCAGTTCGTGGGAAGGACCCATGCTGGACTCCCACAGCTTAATAATACTTCTTCCCTGCCCGTCCAACTGTTCCACAAACTTCAGAAGTTCTCAGGACAGAACCAAGCCTTCCTTTTCCAGTATAGTTACGCAAATAAAAGATCCCAGTTAAAAGAAAAAGCCAAGTTTTCTGAACTCTCTGGAAGTATTTTGCTACCCTTTCACTTCCTATGTCTGTCAGCTCGGTCAGGGCATCCTGGCCAGGCAAAAATGGCTTAGGGTGGAGTTGGACTCCTACAAATTTGTTTTGTAATCCTATCTCTCTCATTAAGCTTTGTTAATTCTGTGCCGTTTTTCCTGAGCAGAATTGGCAAATAACTTTAAAACCACAACCACCTACCCCAAAGAGCAATGAGATGTGAGGAAGAAAGAGTGATGGGCTTGAAGATTAGTCTAATCTTAGTATTCCTTCAGGACCATATAACAGTATTTGATCTGCACAATTTCTCTTAGATTGAACAGAAGAAGAGAAAGTCACGTCTTTGACCTGTCAGAGCAAGTCCCTGCTGTTGTTAGAACACTCAAGCCAAAGGTTTTGATTAAATTGGCTCTCTTTCAATATCCCTGTGTAGGTCAACATAAAGCAGCGCGTTTCTTGGGTCAATATTCTATCTGATCCTGTGTTATATTAAATTGAAGGTCTGAAGGTCCCAAACAATGTTGTTATTATTAACCCCTGCCTCTACTGTTTCCATGACTGCATTAGAAAACCCATATTAACTCAGGAATTAATTTAAAGACAGTAACAAGATTCCTGGTATTATACTCATTCAGTTTTTATCCTTACTGAAGAAACGATTGTGCAACAAATCTTCTTTTCTTTCAGACACCTAAGTTGGCGAGTTGTGTAATTTAAATGGAAGATATCTGAGAGCCATTTACCTCCATTTTAAGTTAATAACTTCTCCCTCACAAAGCTGTTCCAAGTTTTATTTCTAATACCAAGGTTTAACGAGTCTCTGAACAGAGTACAGTTTTCATGTACTGTAACTAAGTCTGTAGCAACGCAGAAAAAGTGCAGCAAAAAAGTGAAAAGAAAAAATTCCAGGGACATCCAATTAGATGTAGATATAAAAACCAAATGATCAGTGTAAGAGGCTGCAAGTGGTGTATGAGACATTCGCCTTCCAGGTAACTGAAGAGTAAGAAAGGGTCAAACAGCAAAAACATACAGAAAGGATAAGAGAATTAAACACTCTAGAGAATCTGGTGAGAAGACACACAGTACAGTACATTCAGTAAGAGTGAATGTTGAAAAACAGGACTGAACAGCATTGTTGAACTACACTGATAAAGACTAAAGCTAGATTTCTTATCCTTTCTTTTGGTATGTGAGTTACGGAGTTTTCCAGCAGTGCTTGAAACAAGGCATTGAACAACAGTAAACAAGGGTTTCTTTTGTTGTTGTTGTTGTTTAGTACAGTAGTTAATTCTGCAAACATTTCTGCTGCTTCAGAATACAGAACATCATTATACTGAGACGACAGGAGCACACCGACACGTTGTGATGAAATCTGGTGGCTGTATTGTGTGTGAAACACTCATACTGACGGGGTGCCCAGCGAGCAGTGTTACACTGCTGGGGAATACACCTGCGGAACCAGTGCCAACTGCAGCTGTCTGTGTTTCCAAGAGCCAAAGACAGGTCATGCCTGAGAAATCTGCCTGATCTAGAATGAAGAAACCCAGTGCTCTGACAGCTGAGGTAACCTCAGCATTAGACAGCTTTGGAAGAAGCACCAGTTTCCTGTTCTGTAAGCTCAGCATTAATTGAAAACATTTTTTACATGCTTCTCTGAAAGCTCACAATTCACTACCGAAAAGTAAAGCCCATCTGATGCAAAGCTGGTAACAACCAGCTTTAGCATATGCAACTTATTAATACATGCAAGGGAGGGATAAACTCTAGCAGTCACTTTTGCAGTTTTCTGACTTTGTTTTACTTTTTTTTCCCCCTTTTGATAGAAACAGAGACCTCTGCTGCTCTGCAGTTTGCATGGTTCCTCATGTAGGGTAAGTGACATGGTGAGACTCTTACCTCCTCATACACTCCAGAGCCTGGGTGAAGACCTGTGGAGCCATTCCATGTTCATGCTGCAGGATCAAACACTGCTCCAGGGTGACCGACATGGCAGTCCTATCCTTGGCACTTTTGCAGCTTGTAAATCGAACACCATTTAGTCTGCGGCATATCTAGAAAGGGGATATACAGTTCATGATTCCTTCCTCGTGCATAACCTCCTGTCAGGGCACACCTCTACTTCTCCTTGGAGACACACAAACCTTATGTAGGACTTTGATGACAAAAATTGTCCTCTTGGAGAGAACAGAGCTTTGTTGCACGAGTTGTAGGGAAAATACTGATGGGGAAAATACGTTTTATCTCCCCACATCTCATTCTAGAGGAGGTTTAGCCTGGCAGCATTTCCAAGCTACATGCAAGGAAATGAAGAAATTCAAACACACTGGTAATAAAAAAATGGGGAAAATACACAAGCGTACAGAAAATGAGCTGAACTAGGCAGAGATTAGTAAGATTTAATAAATTAAGATTAATAAATACCTCAGCAGCTTGCCAAAGGATATCGACGTTCTTATTTTTCCTTGCATGTACATTTTGTCCCAAGAATCTTAACAGTTCAGGCAGGCACGTCTGACTACGAGATCGAGGTAGACCTATAAACAAACAAAACCAACTCCACTTATTTATCTGTGTTCAAAACACTTTGACGAAGGCAAGTTCCACGGAAAGCGTTCCTTAGACGCCTGTCGCAAACACAGTTGTGTTTTGTTGGATTAATTGTAAGCTTTGATAGTTTCAGTGCTTCATTACTGCGTACCACCACCAAACCGTATTTAGTTAAGTTTAATAAAACTCAACTGGAAATATACAAAGCCAGGTATAATGGGTCTGCTTTTACTCAGGACAAAGAGTGAAGCAGAAGGAAGTTTTAACAGAGGGCAGATTTCCCCCTTTCATGGTATTCTTTCACATGTAATGACAAGTAACCAGAGTAAGGGAGAAAATGCAGGTGGACACAGGACTACTTTGTTTTTTCGACTGTTAAGGTTTGTGTTAATGCCATCTGTCTAACACTGCACACCGGCGTGATTCACGACTTCAAGTTGCTTGAAGAAAAACCTCGTTTAAGGTGTAAGTATTACTAGTAACTGAGAAACTCAAGGTTGTGGCACCAGAGCTCTTCAAAAACAGAGGAGAACAAGTAGAAAGTTCAAACAGTGTTAAGAAACATGAATATAGAAGGCACAAATGACAGGACAGAAAACAGACTGCAGGACAAAAAAGATTTCAGGAAAAAAAGGCAAAAGCTAAAAGATGATTTGATCTTCCTAAGAGGTTTGGGGATGAGGGAAGAGACTGATGTAAAAAAATAAAAGTAAAATCGAAGCAGAGAGGAAGGAGGTGAATGGGAACTGAAATGGAAGGCTAGACAGAGACATGGAGAAAAGCAGAATAAAAATCACTTTAAATTAATGAACTCTTGAACTTTACAAGAAAGTCTGATGCTAGACAACTATATAATGAAAAATGAAAATCTTGCAGCTAACATTTCAGAGAATTAATTGTGCAAGGTTACAAATGCCTGGAAGGAGGGAAAAGGGTTCTGCTCTCAGCTGCACCAAAAAAATCCAGGGTAACTGAAAGTACAATAACGTACTCAGGTGTAATTCTTACCATCCCGTTGCATGTTACTGCAATTGTTGGACCCATGAAATTACCTTGATATCAATAATAACAAATCAATGAATTCTCACCATTTTCGTGGGTGCACCCAAGTACCATTTATGCCAGTGCCTCCCCAAAAGACAGTAACAAGCAAGAAATTTTCCTACACCAGTAAAACTCGAGCTTGTAGCTATTGTCTCTCTTCCAGGTGCTAGACTTCTCTGTAGCTAGCTGCGGATGCAACAGTTTTAGGCAAGTGCTGAAGAAGAATCAGAGGAAAAGTGATTAAGCTCCTACAACCTGGCAGTTGCTCTCTCTTACAAGTGCAGAGGCACTACTAAGTAATAATGTATTAAAACAGAGTTCTGTCCTTTCTTGGAGGTTCCTAATGCTGATGTATCACCAACATTTGAACAACTAACACGACGCAAACAAATGAAAAAATCAGCATGAAGCGTGCTCTTCGACCAAATTTGTCATTAATTCCTCAATACTTACAATCATCAGGCAAAACTTCCTTGAACTGCTCAAAGTACGAATTCAAGCGCACTAAGCTTTCCATGTTAATGATTTCTTGCAGTGAGGTGTCTCCAAACCTTTAAAAGGTGAAGAAGTGAACAGTTAAGCCCAAGATAAAAGGTTTCTCCTCTTTGAAACAACTGCACTTGGCAGTACGACTGCCAGAAATCCCCTGGAATTCCAAACCGCTCAGATGCACAGGGAAGTGGAGAAGAGAAGAGCTGGAGTGATTCAGTACAGAAAAAGAAAAGATATGAGTGTGAGGGGAAAAGTGGGATGGAATTTGCAAGAAAAATCTTGTAGAAAGTAGTATTCAAAATTCTTTGGCTTTTGTGTCTCTCCTTCAATACTAAATGCCCTTCTGGTCAACCTTTTTGCATAAATTCAAACTTTTAATAATGGATTTACTAGTTTGGTTCATAGTAATAACCATAACATCCACAGACAGGATTGAGAACTTTGGCTTAAGATCTGTAAATAAGAAATATGGATCTAGAAGTAATAAGCCATGAATACAATAAATATTGTCAGCAATGCCATGACTCATCGAACTCTCTCTACATACTGAGGTACACGCACACAGTGCTGGCATCTGTACCTACGCTAGTCACCTTGGGCTCCCTTTACAGGCAAGAGAGGATGACGGTAACCGTTGGAATGCCTTTGTTAGACTTTTTCTAGTTGTCCACCATCATACTGCACACTCCACCCTGGCAGCCAGGCTGCTGTCACAACGTGCATGTCCCCGACTACACTGGCGTTCTCCCATTAGAGCAGTGCTCTGTCAGTGTGTTCTTTACAGGGCATGGCCATAACAGAGGGGAGCTCTTGTGGCTCTGCCAGAACCGAGCAGTTTCCCAAGCAAATATAACTTCATAATTATATTTTTCAGCTTTACAAGGACAGTGTTCCATAAGTACTGCAAGGATATGTTAAAACAAAGGTCCATCTAGCCTACAACCCTAGTTTTTGACAGTGGCCAGAAGAGTGACTGTAGGTTTAGAGGGAAAAACCAAGAAGTCAATACTCAAACTGATCTCTTAGCCTCTAGTGATCTGTCACTCACAGAAATCAGCTCCTCCGTGTTAAATAGCCCATGATAGACTTCCTCTTCTGTAAATTCACTTCTGAACCACACGAATTTGCACTAGATTCAAACCCACGAGGTAAGCAGCTCCACATCTACGCGCCTCCTTTTGTTTGTTTTGCATTTGGCAGCATCATTCATTCAGCATTCCCTTGTTTGTGTGTTGGAGAAACTGTTGGCAATGCAACGGTTCAACGCCACAGGGACATACTTCCCTCAGCACGGGAGATTCCTGAGCTGCCATTAAGGTTGAGCTTGCATAACTGAATACTTACTTCTCTGCTAGGGTTTGTTGCTCATTGATTCCCACGTTGAAAAGAACGGGTTGGACCCTCAGTAACATGCCACTTTGAATCTCTCGTGGCAACAAATCAAACAAGGCGCTTGGCAAAGGGATCCTCACGTTAAATCCATCCCTGCAAAGCAATAAATGGCCATTAGACATAAAGATCAAAAAGCTGCATGCCAAGAATGTGTTATTTATGTAAGGAGGGAGAACACCTAGAACACAGTATGACTATTAAAGAATAAGTATCAGTCCAAACTGAGCACTTTAAGGAACTGCCACAGCTTGCTCCTGATCAGGAAAGCTACTCTAGTTCAAAACCAAACCTGCAGCAACCTGTAACGTTGATCTTACATCCTCAGGGACACTTCCATCAGATCTGGCAATTTCTTGACAAAAGCTGGCTTTGCTCTGCTCATTTAATACTGCACTGCTTACACAACTTGAGTAGAAAAAGTCAAATTTTGGCCTGTCCCCACCTCATCAGGAGTAAAGTGGTAAAGGCTGGTGATGATGCAGCGGCACAAAAGGATATTTTTACAGTAAGTAGTACGGATGTTTCTGAGCAGAAGGATAGAGGCAACCCAAGCATGAGTTAAAGAGGGAAATAACAAAAACACTGATACACAAACTTATGACTCAGACCTGCAAGCTGTTCCTGCAGCGTAACAGATTACCTTGAGTCAGCTGAGCTACGACAAAGAGCACTGGCTATGCTTTAGCTCATGGCAAATGTGAGGTAATGTAATTTATTTTCCATCCGTGCAGACTCGGGTATGTCATCTTACCCTGTGCTGGAACTGTCAAGACACGAGTTACTGTGGTTTGCGTGCTGTGTGTTAACCTATCAGCAGCAATACCTTGGTGTTACATCCAAGCCTTTAATCTTAAGTGTAGCAAAAAACCTCTGGGTAGTGTATAAAAACCAAAGTTGGTTCAGTCTGTCTTGCATTTATATTGGACCAACGCACAACTCCCATGCCACGTCTGAAAGTAAAAAACCTATTTTCACCACTAAATGTAAAGCTTCCAACATTCTGCACCAAAATAAATATGCATGATTGCTTCTCTTTGAGTAAAATCTCAAAAGCGGCAACACCATCAGGCCTGAAACTAATGATCTGGGCATGTGCCCAGGTGGCCAAGGAGGCCAATGGCATCCTGGCCTGCATCAGATATAGTGTGGCCGGCAGGACAAGGGAGGTGATTGTCCCACTGGGCATTGGTGAGGCCACACCTTGAGTACTGTATTCAGTGTTGGGCACCTCAATACAAGACAGACATCAAGGTGCTGGAGCGGGTCCAGAGAAGAGCCTGGAGAGCAAATCTGATGAGGCCCAGCTGAGGGACCTGGGATTATTTAGTCTGGAGAAAAGGAGGCTGAGGGGAGATCTCCTCGCTCTCTACAGCTGCCTGAAAAGAAGTTGTAGAGAAGTAGGAGCTGGTCCTTCTCACAAGTGACTAGTGACAGAACAAGAGGGAATGGCCTCAAGCTGCACCAGGGGATATTTAAACTGGACAGTAGGAAAAATTTTTCCCTGCAAGGGTTGTCAGGCCTTGGAACAGGCTGCCCAGGGAGGGGGCTGAGTCACCATCCCTGGAGGGGTTCAAAAGCCATCTAGATGTGGTGCCTGGGGCTATGGCTTAGGGATGGACTTGGTAGAATTAATGGCTGGACTTGATGATCTTAAAGGTCTTTTCCAACCTAAATGATTCTATGAATAGACCTCACCTCAGCACCAGCCCATCAGTGCCTGATACACATTCCATGTCCCCTTGTGCTAATGGCAGCCCATTAGTCAGTGGCACACGGTAAAGCACTGACCAACAGCACTGAATTTCAGACACTGAGATCAGCCTCAAACATCAGTCTGGAACAAAACCAGCACAAGTACTTTAGAAAAGACTGACTATTTCTGGCTTGTGTTAGTGGAAGGCAAGGTCCTGATGATATTTACTCATAAAACAATACTTTCACGGTTTGAGCCTTGCCAGATATCCCTTCTCAACTTATCTCCCTGTAAAATGAAACATCAGTAAAAATGAGTTAAGTCCACTTCAAAACATTTAAGTTCTGAGGCAAAAAGCAGAAGAGTACAAAAGCAGATACTTCATTTCAAGTGCATTCTCCCATCTGCAGTCCCACCCCGCTTCCTGCTCCCTCCCCCCTCCGCCTGTTCTTACCGATTCCCAGTGATGACTGGCAGCATGTCAGTAGACGTATTTGATGTGGCCTGAGTTACTTTAAAGGTTACATTCCTCAAGTCCATGATTCCCAAACTCATGTCCTCCAGCATTGCCAGCTCCTCACCTACATCAAGGAGGAAAAATTGCATCGTAGCCATTACTAGTTACGTACAACTTCCATGTCTCAGCCTGGTGATGGCTGTAGGTCATTGCTCTCATAAAGAAGTTCTGTAGTTCTGAAGAGGCTCTGGAGCCCTGGCCTTCACCTTGACCTACAGACAGCAATGCCATGATTGACTTTATGAGTTTAGCAAATTTTGAAAACACTGATTATCTAGCAGAGTCCAGACTATGGTTCTTCAAGTAGATTATATGCTGATTTTCCAGTTTAGGTGATGCCAGTGAGTACTTCTCAGCACTGACATCCTTTGTGTTGGAAAAGTGTATTGGAAAAGCTGCAATATATTCTGGCTTTGTCCAGTAATGCATTCCCTAACTGGCACCCAGATGGCTGGTCAGGCACAGGAGCAAAACACGTTCTAGTGAAGTACTTTCCCTTTTTGTATTCCCTCTTCAATCTCACTTGGTACTGTAGGATTACAGGAGGTTAAGAGAATTCAAACAACATATTTTGGGCACAGTTTCTCCAGTTTACCAAATGTTAATAGATTTCTTCTCTAAAAAAGCCCATCATTATTATATTTTTTTCTTTTAAACCTTTGACATTATAAGGCAAGTACACTTCATCTTTTAGAAGTAATTCAATTAAATGCAAAGAAATTCAAGAGTTATCTAATTAAGTAGTCCAGATATAATCTGGGGTTTGCATTTCAGTTTTCAAAATTATTTTGTAGCTGAGCTGCAGATTGTCTCTAACACTCATATTGCGCTGTAGTCAAGGCAATGCAGAATTTGCTGACTCAACAGCTACCACCACCCACTTGCCCTGTGCCTTTACCATAAGTGCTCAGCAGGCTCTCAAACTGCGCCAGCAAGCCAATGGTGTAGAGTTGTCTTAGAAATCCATCATCATGTAGGCAGTTCCTCAGCTTGATAATGAAACCACAAATGAGAGCTGTCAGCTGTGGAGAGAAAACAGTCAAGAGTGAAATGATTCAAGACAAAAAAAGGCTCTTCAGCCCCAAACAGAAGCAGTATCACATATAAGATATGCCATAAAATCTGTCAGACTGATGCTCTTTTCCCTTAAGTATCACTTCTCTTCCTTGCAGCTGAAGAGAGACAATCAACCAACAAACCCCCAAAACATTCATAAATCAGAAACTATTCAAAGATAATTTGATGATTTAGGGCACACTGCCTTCATCTCACAAGCTCTCCCAAAAGAGGACTCCTCTTGAGCTTACATCTATTTGTTTTCTAGACATAATGACTTCTCTTAGGGTCTATAATTTATGGATTACAAAAGAGTTTCCTCGGAGAGCCGCTTTAGTTACAGATGTAAGAGTAACACAGCTACTTCCAGGCCATGAATTTTGCCAGTATGAATAAATGATTATTAAAAAAAAAAAAAGAAATGTTAAGAAAGCTTAAAACTACAATACTTGTTGCATTATGGAGATTCAAACACTAGCGTTACGAGATATTCAGCCAAGGTCCTGAAGACCTAGTCCTAAGATTAGCACTAAGATCTAAGGCTAGTACCCCTGTGCATTCACTCTGTCATCAAGGGCATTCCCCAGGGG
Source organism: Ceryle rudis (assembly GCA_033439905.1). Taxonomy (NCBI): domain Eukaryota; kingdom Metazoa; phylum Chordata; class Aves; order Coraciiformes; family Cerylidae; genus Ceryle; species Ceryle rudis. The sequence goes on from JAAGNO010018082.1 coordinate 19,616, forward strand.
CCTGCGTATGCTGTGGAAGCAGGGGTAGGACTTTGTTGCAGAATTAAACAAAAGGCAATAGAGTGCTGTTTATGATGGCTAAACATATTCCAAGTATTGAGCTTAAAAATTACCTGCCATGTGAAGTGGGTTTTGTACAGAAAAATAGCCTTTCTTTATCTCTCCGGGACAACAGCCCAGTTGGTGAAACCAACAGTTTCAAACAACGTCCAAGAGATAAGCTGTTTGAAATAACTGAACAAGAGAGGCATTTCATGGGGAAGCAGGCACTCTGTGGAGTGTAGTGGTCAGCAGAAACGTGGAAGGACTGTTTAGTGCAGACACCTGCTAGGCAGTGGCTGACACAAGAGGCCCCAGTACGCCCAGAAACCAAACTTGTAGGAAAAAAAGCCAGCACGCATTTCTCTCCCTGTAGTTGGACTTGCCTCCTTAGGAACCACAGGTCCTGTTCATTTTCTCGATGCAGAAAACAACTAAAGGTTACCAAGGGAGTAGTACACTTTCCACTCATGGCTTTTCTCCCTCTGTTACATCTTTCTTCTGGTTTCAGTCTGGTGGCATTGGAAGGCAAAGGTTGTTTCTGCAGACAGCAGTGTATTTCCACTAGTTCGGGAATATTTTTTATTTTTTAACTAAAGTGTCCCCTTGGATACACACTCACTAAGCTTTGCCAAATGCAATTAAGTGAGTAGTAAGGACAGGAGAGCGCAGCCTGTGAGAGGAGATCACAGTGGTACACCCAAGAGTGGAACAGATCTGAAAAGATCTGAGAACCGCAATCTTCCTGCCATCCAGCAAGAGCTGAACAGGCTGGAGAGCTGGGCAAAGGGGAACCTACTGAAGTTCAACAAGGACAAGTGCAGAGTCCTACACATGGTGAGGAACAACCCCATGGACCGGTACAGGGGAGGGGTAGATCTGCTGCGAAGCAGCCCCATGGAAGGGACCTTGGAGTGCTGGGGGACAGTAAGTTCTCCATGGGACAGCAATGGGCCCTTTTGGCCAGGGAGACCAATGGTCTCCTGGGGGCATAAAGGGAAGAGTGGGGCCTGAAGGTCAAGGGAGGTTCTCCTCCCCCTCTACTCTGCCCTGGTGAGGCCACACCTGGAGTGTTGTGTCCAGTTCTGGGCTCCCCAGTTCAAGAGGGACAGGGAAATACTGGAGAAAGTCCAAGGGAGGCTACAAGGATGATGAAGGGCCTGGAACATCTCTCTGCTGAGGAAAGGCTGAGAGCCCTGGGGCTGTTCAGCCTGGAGAAGAGAAGCCTG
>JAAGNO010018082.1:21653-35665 GCA_033439905.1 Ceryle rudis
ATAAATAACTTTACAGAGTGGTTATCGCATGAGGAAAACGAGGAGGTTTTTCCTCTGTAAGGCTGTTATGACTTCCCCAACCGTGTAATAGCTCCCAGATTTGTGCCCACAGACCAGGCTATACAGCAGCTGATTTGGAAAGCGTAACAGAAACACAGTAACTCTCTACACAAGTGTGTATAGCCGCATGTGCATGTCCAAACACACCCTTCCACACTGCTTACGTGGACAGAAAGGAGTCCATCGTAGAACAGAAACAGTGAACATCTGCTTAGCCATTTCTGACAATGAGATCTCTCCCGAACACCTTGCCTTTGAATCTGTGGTGGACTCACAGGTGTATCATACCACTCTCTCACGACCTTACTGATCCTTGTTGCACCTCAGTGAGGTGGAATAATGAGGAATAATAAGACAGAGAGGTGAAAAAATCATGTAGGTTCTCTTTTAAGTGTTCTCCGTCTGCTTAGGGGCTTTGAAGGCTTACAGCTAGCTAGCAAGAAAGACTAAGTATAGTGATTTAGCTGGGAGTTAGCCAGATCCTTGGAAGTGGTCCAGAGCTTGCCTTCCAGTGACATACACCAGACGTGTCCCAGAGGGACTCTGTTCAAGGTCCTACACAGGAAGCAGAGAAATGAAACTGGGTTGCCAAAGTCATGTTTTAGTACCTTCCTTCTCCCCAAGAGGTTCTCTGCCTTAAAATGCCCCACAAGCTGTTTCTTTTCTTTCCTTCTTTCACTTTTTGTTTTAAACAACCACCACTTTTAAAAACCCATTGCCATGACTGTATGAAGAATTATTCTGATGCTATACCAAAATCCATTCTCTCTGCAACATAAAACAGCACAGTGCTTTGGTTTTGCGCTTCTTGGTGTAAGGTTGAAACAGAACACTTCTCTTTTTCAGGGGAAGGACAAGGTGTTTTCTTTTTAAAAAGCACCGGAGCTCACAAACAGAACACGAACAACCCCCAGCCCGGTTGGGTGTAGGAACAAGGCAACGTACAGATCAGAACCTGAATGAATGGGGCACTTCAGGTCCCTGAAAGGAAGTTCTTTGGGATTTTGACTCAAAGGCAGGACTAAGAGCTAGTAACAGTAAATGCTAATGGAAACATAACCAACAAGATTAACAGAACTAACCTTTTTGCTTCTGTTGTACATGGCAGATAGCTAACCTGATAAACTACACAAAGGGGAAGTTGTGTGGCTCTGTTACATTGCCATAAAAGTAAAAAACCAGCAGGAAATGTCAAAAGAACAGGCAAAGAATTAAGTTTTTTTATATTCTATTAAGTATTTTCTCACAAAATAAATCAGATGCCATAAGAAGACCCTGTGAACACTTGAAAAGCAAAACACAGATGATACGAACAGTGTTTTTCTTATTGCATTTAAGAGCTTTTCTATAAACAGAGTGCCAAAAAGAACTGAAATGATCTTCCAGCACATCATTGCCTGGATATACACACATGTATTAACAGCTATTAACTCAGTGGAGATTTCAAACTGTAGTGTGTCTGGGAGCACTCCACCTGAAAGATAGGTTTATCTGTGGTGGTCACAAAGTACATTGGTGGTGTACCAGCCTGCCTGAAGATAAAGCAATTGTTAGATGTTTTTTTTCTCCCCACACTCACATGCAATGCAGCGGCTTACTCAGGCTACTGAGCAAAAATCCCCTGTGCTCTGTATTCCTTTGGTTTAAAATTTTGCCCTTGAAAAAACAAACCCTCTTCAGTCTTCAAAATTGTGAGTGCTTTTTGCTGCCTTCTTCACTGAAGTGTCACCAGTGTTCTTTGACTTTTTCAAGCAGTGGTAGTTGCTATTAACAGCAAACAGGAATAAAAGGAATTGCGCTCCCAGGCTCAGATCAGGTTGGAACATTTCACTGGCAGCATTTAAATAAATGTGAAAGGACTCCAAGTCTTAAACTTTCACCTAGATTTTCCCGTCCTTCTGCCTTCCTCTCATTAATTTTCCTAACAGACCTTAATTACTGAAAGCATATTTTCTATCAAATTAATCAATGGCACCTTCAAACGCCATAAGGTACTAACGCTAACGTGAAATCAACGCTGAGCTCTGCTGTTACGAGGTGACCAGAACTTTAAAACACATATCGACTCCACTGGGCAGACCCATATGGATGATTTGGCGAAGGGCCTGAAACAATGGAGACGCAACAAGTTGTTACAGATTTATGACAGCCAAGCTGTCTGTTGGTATGTCTGGGACACTGGGAAAAACTGGCACCTCCCAAACTGGCAGGATGCCTGCCATTTGCTCTAGGGGCTTTATATGGCACAGCAAGAAACAAATCCTGCAGTCTCTACTCAGACAGCTACAACTGAATTATGGTTCTCAGTAAGGGCCAGACTATTTGCTAGTTCTCCTGTAACTGCTGATCAAAGTCATACCTTAATGTACACTTGGAAATGTAGCATTGGAGGGAGATGGAAAGATATGCAGACAGATGCTGGAAGGCCTAGGAGTTCACGGAGTGGACCTTCTCTGACTCTACACTACTGACTGTTTTATAAAAAATAATGTCTTGGTAAGAGAACCTAACACATGAAGCCTGTATGCATTGAGGATGTAATAACAGGGGCATTTTTTTTTGCCTTTTTCCCCCCTCATGGTATCTTTTTTTTTTTCCAGAGCAATAACAAGATTATTAAAATAACTGTCCTCCGGAGCCTTGAAAAGATATTTTTTGTCTTTCCATATTAAAAAAAACCCCAGCATCCTTAAATCAAAGTACTAGGTGCCCGCAGTTGCCCTTGTTTAGGTCAGGGTTGCAAGGACTCGTGATCTCTAAAAAAGAGATTTATTAAAGAAGTGGTAGGTGCTCAGCCCTGATCCAGTATATAATCAGCAAGCCACTTAAGCACAGTTACGTCACACTTGGCTTCAGGGGCAACCGAGCAGCAAGTGCTTCACTACACTGCAGCTTCAGCCATTTAAGATGCAGTTCTAGGTATATCTGGGTACCCAGTTGGGGTGACCTGACTGCTTTTAACTACTCCCATCTTAAAAACCGAAACGAACAGCATTCATTTATGCACCACGTTCAGATCTTGCAAAAGCTAAAGGGATGTTCCAAGGAGTAAAAACCTGTGGAGTCTTTTATTGATTAAAAGCACTGGCTCAGTGACAGAAGAAAACAGGGAGGATAGTTGAGAAGAACATCAATATACTTCATGAAGACAAAAATCACACCTGCACTGGGCTTTTTATTCCTCCTTGGTTTCACTAAACCCAGGAGCCCGTGCTGTTCAAAGACTGAGCCTTCACCGAACTCAGACTGGGTTACTCTCAAACGGGAGCAATGACATTCATGTAGCTGGCAGAGAGCGGTATGACAGAGGCGTCAGTCAGACCTTGCAAGTGCAACCAGGCGCGTGGAAGTACCAGGGCGGAGGAAAAAAAGGCTAATGGGGAGATGAAAGTCTCTGAAATTCTGTATTCTGAAACATTAGCTTTTCAGTGCCCAGCGCCACTTGGTGTGGACCCAGAAGAGAGATTCTTATCATCCTTGTTGACTGCTCAGTGCTCTGCTCGAGTTCTCATTCCGAAAGGCCAAGCTCAACAGCAGATAGGAAAGGGCATGTCTGAAATGCCTGAAATGTCTGAGTCCCACAGACTTCAATGCCATTTGGAACCAGCCTCAAGTCACTGTCACCTTCAACAGTTTGCTAAAGCACATCATCTGGAGAAACCAAAGAGACCATGAACAAGTGCTCTCCCAGTAGCTGGCCATGAGCAGTTACCAGATACCCCCTTGCACTATCGTCTAAAGAAATAATAACTTCTCAATATGCTTAGGTAACTCACGTGATATTGCAGAGCGTTACCATTTTGAAATGGTCAAACTTAACAGCAAAGCACTTGTTCAGCTGTTAATTATGAACAAACCTCTGCAATTTTCAGAAGAAGCAGAAGCCATGAATGCACATACCTGGGCCAGATTCTTCCGGAGTAGGGCTGCAATCTGCACAGAAATGGAGGGGCAACATGCATGATTAAGGAGCAGCAACATAGTCTAAACATAAGCAACTCAAATGCTCAAGGCCAGGGTTCTCAAATACTTCCAACAAGGGAAGAGGAGCTGAGCAGAGATACCCCTTCGTCTGCTGGCAGCAAGGGCATGGCTGTCTCCTCCACTCCACTGCTCCTGATCAGAGGGCCGTCTGGATGGGGACTTGGAGGAAAGCCACTACCCACCTCAGAGCTCAGGGGCTCTCTGGGGATCACCAGCAAGGGCACTGCCAATCCCCAGCGATCCCCAGGGCACAGTTTGAGAACCTCTGGTTTCGTGCAATTACAGAACAAGCTGGCAGTAAGGCTGCTAAACATAACAGCAGAAGACTAGCAGTAAATTCAATGCCCTTAACAGAAAATTACATTAAGGCACCCCAAAAGCAAGAGTAATAAATATCTTGGGCAAATTTCTGTTATATAATTTCTGAGCTAGTTAACACAAGCATTAGATTGTATATTAAGGGCTGAAGCCTCACCAGTGAAGCCTGTGAATGTTCCACACTCAGTTCAGTGGCAGAAGTTGACAGATGAAAACTACAGGGCCGTACAAATAATAAAAATGTAATATCCACCCTGTTACAGCAAGTCTTGTGTGAATGAAAAGTTGTTTCTTAAGCTAACAGGATTTAAACTTCTGTTGTTTCTATCTAGATTCACTAGGAATTTGAAAACAACAACAGAAAATATCAAATTCAAGGACGATCGGCCGAGCTAGACAGTCTGAGATGAAAACTTCTCATGTTAATTAAAGAAGCTATGCACCCCCATGCAATTTCAGTAAGGAATACCGAAGCCTGTAACAAAAATAAATTTTAAAATAATTCCCTAAGTCTTCCTTCCACTATTTCAGGAGGTATTTTCTTTCACAAAGATTCATTTCTAGGGAGATCTCTGAAGTCTTCAACAACATTCTACTGTCTCTCTCTTACCAGTTCTGGAACTATTCTGCTTTGGTGGTTTTCACATTGCTTTCAAAAAAAAAATCTGGCCACACTCTGCTCAGTGTCATTTACTCAAAACTCAGAACTATTAGCAGAAAAAAATGTTAGTTCTTTGAATACATGACCAGGAAAAAACATGAAAATGTTGATTCTGAACTTAGAGAAAAGATTTTTTTTGTCCCTCAAATATTCCCAAGATCAGTTGTGGGAAGTGACAGTGAAAGGGAATTCATGGAATCATAGAACAGTTTGGGCTGGAAGGGACCTTTAAAGGTCATCCAGTCCAACCCCCCTGCAGGGAGCAGGGACAGCCTCAACTAGAGCAGGTTGCTCAGAGCCCCATCCAGCCTGCCCTTCAATGTTTCCAGGGATGGGGCTTCTACCACCTCTCTGGGCAGCCTGTTCCAGCACTCTTGTTGTAAAAAAGTTGCTCCCTATATCTAGCCTGAACTTACCCTCAAAAGAGGGTAGATTTAACAAGCCAGGTTTGGTGTGGTTTTAAGGAATGTAACTCGGTGGGAAAATTCCCACTGGTTTCATTAAGACCAGGTTTTTTCATAGTATTGAACCTGTTCCTCTGTCAAAAACTACTGACCATTCCTTAGGAACTGCATCTGATGACAATGTGATCAAGAAATCAGCCTGCCCTGGCTTACAATAAATTCCCAAGTGCAATTCAAATATGACCTATGAACACTGCCTGCACTAGATACCCAAGAAACAGGGTTTTTCAAGTTCAATTCACTCAACATCTGTTGACAGTCCAACTTCAGATGTAGTCCTTACACTTTGGCAGCCCAGGGAAACAGCAGTAAGCCCCTTAGCTTTAAAGCTTGTGACACTTCTTGATTGAACGTTTCTGTCACAGGTTCTATGGATGAAATGGAAATATTTTTTTCCTGCTTTGGAGGAATAGTAGGGAAAAGTTACAGAAATTCTTGGCACAAACAAACCCTTTTGCAGGTAAGTACAGCTAATTCCACTTTTATGTGGCATAAATGTCAAGATACAGAGTAGTTTTAAAAGACTGGCAGAAAATGAAAGAAAATTATTGTTCTGAGATGCTTTCAGCAACGAATTGCCTCAGAAGAAGCTTCTTATAACACCCACCACAGATTTCCCCTATTCTTTTTCATATTAAAAAGCCACAAATTTTACTCATTGATATGAAGGTGCATTGAAATTTACTGATACAACTTCCATGTAAATACATACATAACTTCAAGTAAACTAGCTAGAAAATAGAAACATTTCATGGTATCAAAACAGTCAAGGAAATTTAGTCAAAGATTAATAGAGAACAACACATTCTGAAACAAGAATCAACTCTCCTGTTCCTTTATAACACACACAAGTGACAGTCTAATCTAGAAAAACACGGTCATTTAAGATGCTGAGCAAATGATATGTAATAGGTACAAAGCTGCACAAAATTATATCAACTTTATTTTAACTTCCTCCTTGCTTTCTTTTTCTTACAGTACTGCCTTCCACTGCAACATTAACAATGGGATGGACATGAAGTCACAGACACACGTAAGGGACAAAGGGCCATCGAACAGTGAGACAGAACAGGAAAAAGGAAATGAAAACACAAATCAATCTTCCTGGAGCTCAACCTGGGACACCTTCTCTATTAAGTGCTCAATCAAAATGACCACATAAAGAATGTGAGAACAAGTCAAATGAACACATATGTAAACAAAATCATCCTGAAACGTAATGCACAACTGCAAAACTGTCAGCCTAAACTGGTAAGGATATCTTTCCTTTACATGCTCATGGCATTATGCTGGATTCAATCCAGCACCCACTTTACCTCAAATTTTGATAGGATTATTCCACCGAGAGACCTTGCACTGCCAGTTCCTACCTTCCAGCTACAAGAAGTAGCTAATTAAGTGCCTCAGCACCACAGCTTTTGACAATCTGGGTTAAAATCTGCTTTCAACTGCAGTAGGCTCATCCAAGTTCAGCTCAGTCTAATGAGACTGCTTGGCTCCCCTCCTAGGCTTTGGCAGCCCACTGAGACCATCAGTATTGCAGCACAGAATCACAGAATCCATAGGGCTGGAAGGGACCTTAAAGATCATCCAGTTTCAACACCCCTGCCTTGGTAGGGACACCTCCCACTAGAGCAGGTTTTTCAGAGCCCCATCCAGCTTGGCCTTAAAACCTTCCAGGGATGGGGCTTCCACCACCTCTCTGGGCAACCTGTCCCAGTGTCTCACCACCCTCATGGCGAAAAACTTCTTCCCAATGTCTGACCTGAATCGACATCTCTCTAGTTTTGATCCATTCCCTGGAGTCCCACCACTGCCTGACAGCCTCACAAGTCCCTCCCCAGCTTTCCTGTAGCCCCTTCAGATACTGGAAGGCCACAATAAGGTCTCCCCAGAGACTTCTCTTCTCCAGACTGAACAACTGCAACTCTCTCAGTCTGTCCTCATAGGAGAGGTGCTCCAGCCCTCTGATCATCCTCGTGGCCCTTCTCTGGACACGCTCCAGCACATCCATAACTTTCCCATAACAGGGGCTCAGCAGCATCTGCCCTTCTCTCACGTTTAATTTATCTTTTATAAAGCTTCACTGTAATAAGCTTTGATTGCTGCGAAGAAGCTAAACCCAACAGGAAAGCTACCAGAGGTGGTGGTTGACATACGCTGACCCAAACACCTCTTTTACCAGCTTAGAACGCCCAGCATGAAGACCCAAATGCCACCATCGTCAATGGATTTGGCAACGATTTCAACAGGAGCAGGATTTCAAAATAAGTAATGGGCTTAGGAGCTCCCAGTACACCACCAGCCCTCTCTGCCTGGTGTCAGTGCTTAACATCACCATGGAACTAGAAACACACAGAAGGATGTAAGGGAGGCTTAGGAATGATGCCAGCGCGCAGCAAGAGAGCAGCGGTGAGCAGCAGTGTCCGGCATACGCACTTGTCTTTCTGAGAGAATGGCATGCACAGGATGGTGTGGATGAAGGTGGTGGTGAGGATGATGAAGGTGGTGAGGATGATGAGGTCTCATTTAAATCTTCTGGATTTATCCAGTAGGCACGAGTGTCCCGATTACCTTTCTTACTAGTACAGCTGGTGTCACACTGGAAAACATCCTCACAGCTGTCACTTTGCAAGCGCTCCTTCTGCAGAAGTTTGTCCACTCTCTGTATAATACACTCCAGACTTTTGTCAACATTCAACCAAACTTTCTCCTTAAAAGAAAACAGTTCTTTCTCAATTTAAAAAGAAGAGAGACATCAGATAACCAATCCCCTGGCAATGTATTTCCTTCTGTGATTCTAGTCACGATTCCTCTGCAAACTTCCCTCTGGGCTACTGCCTTTACATCTGTGCACACGCAGGCTCTGGAGACAGAACTTCTGTAGACCAGCACGTCAACAATCTGTAGCGACATGACTTGTGTGCTAAATTGCACAACTATTTTCTAAGTAAATTTGCTGAACATTTTTAAGTGCCTCTTCCTGCACTACTGTTCCATATTCCAACTGGCACTGTTGTTTATTCTAAAACTCATGCTTGACTTAATAATTGTGTACAGTCACACATCTTTTGTGCTATACAACTCAGTGAGTAACAGATAAAATGGCTGTATTGTATTACTAAGTAACTGAAGTGGTTTTATTCATATCTCATTCCTGTCAGTTTGACTGTAAGCCAAAATATGCCAAAACTATTAAAACCAGCAAGGATCCATTTCCAAAATGAACCGGATCTCATTTCTAAAGTGGTATTTCACAATATTCATAATGGCTTTAATTAATCTTGACTATTTTGGAGGTTGAATTCACTTCTGTTTATATTAGACAATGACAGAGTTTACTCAGAGCAATTCTCATTTCCATTGGCAGCGCGGTACAGAAAACTATTTAAGTTCTTTGTATGAATAGTTTTGAAATGCTGTTAGTAATCAAAACAGAGATGGACTGCAAGTTCTAAATATTTAACTGAGAATAAAAGCAAGGAAGGCTGAATTGCATAACTAACATATGCCATAACTAAGATGCTTTATCTCAAAGAAGTGTAAGAGCCCTTTGGAGCATGGTTGGGGTTTTTTACTTTAAAAGCTATTTCCTTTCACTTGGGATGGACTTCAGAAAAGCCATGCACCTACTGTAACGATCTGCACCGTTTAAGAGATCCAGAAATACTGATTAAGGCTTGGCTGTATCCCCCTGCCAAGGAGTAACGGAGCAGAGGATGGAGGCTGTGTCTTTGCCAGTTGACCAGTATCTCCAGAACAGCCACCCTGCACATAGCTGGGGAGCAGTTACAGAGCTTATAAACAAAAGAACATGGCAAACAAAAACTATAAAGAAGAAAATATTCATCACTCCACTAAGCAAACGTACCCATTCCTCTTCATGCCAGTCCACCTGCAGGGAAGATCGGCTATTTCTTCCTGTCCATCTGGCCACAAGTGTATCTTGATCATTCCTCAGCATCACTTGCTCCCCTTCTCCAGAGGTCGGAGATGCTTTTGAAGCTATATAGTCTGGCCTCGCAGCGTTCAGTCCATGTATCGAGTTTGCCAACAGCTTGCAGTCACAGACTGTGACAAGTTGCCGGGTCTAAAATGCAACACACCTCCCACATTTTAACAATTTTGCAGATTCCATACACAATTTATATTCTATTCTTTTGCAGAAAGAAAAAAAGAACTAGTATTCCTTAAAAGAAACTACCTGTTGTAGGAGTCTCTAAGGTGCCTTTAAAAATCATGTTACAGAATGGTCTTAAAAAGCAGTATAGGATACCAAAACACAAACGGGTTATTTCCAAAGTCTGTACTACTCTATTTGCCTTGCAGTCATTGAATATGTCACTAATAAATGTGCAATTCGTCTTTATTTTGCACTTCACTCTCCATTTGATGAAAGCTTAGAGCAACGTGCAGACACTTTGATAGCCCGCACAATAGCTGCCACACCAGAGGGACCACGTTACCCTCCACCTTCTCCTCTGAAATCATAACGAGACTTAAGAGGAGGGCTGAAGATACAACCCACCAGTCAATGCAACTTGTTCCCTGACTCATTTTGCGGTGCTGTATCAAAGTTTTTCTATAGCAACTCATATGTAAAATATTTGGCCCACGTGTCTATATAAACAAAAAGAAATCAACAAAAAAGCTCTTACAATGTTATATATACACGTTGTCCACCGGTAGAGAATCCCACGGGTCACTTATACACGCTGCACTCATTTAGAGTGAACATTACAAGAAATAATACCTCTACATGGGGTCACATTCTTTGTTGCAGTCTGAAGTTGCAGGCAGAGCCCATCCGCTGGGACGCCCTGACTGGCCATTGCTGCCACTTACAACCTTCAGATCTGCTTCAGGCACGGAACAGGTCACTAAAACTGAATTTGGTTTTCTGTCCCTGTAAATAAGCTTGTGCTCAGCTGTGGTGCAGTCTCGTGTCTGTGAGCACCCAGCAAGAAATCGCTGTAGTTCAGGCAAAGGCTGTGTCCTTATTTCGCCAGTGGAAAAATACAGAATACTTTCATTAATTTTTGCCCAGTTGCTGCTGCTTGACAGATGACTCAGAGGAACATAAAAAAAATCCAGGTGGTTAAGAAAAAAAGGGTATAAAGAAAATGAATTGTGTATTTCTGGAATATGATGAATGAATAGAGGGAAACGGAGGACACCGCTCTCCACTACACTGTCAAGAAGAGGTGAAGGCAGGAATGTGAAAAGTAGGAGCCAACCTAAGTAAAAACCAGCGAATCTTAAAGGACAGTCTTATTTTGCTTTTTCTTTCAGACAGTGCACATAAAAATGCACATGTAAAATAGATGTTTCAAGAAGACCTACTGAAGATGGAGACAGAGATAAAAAAATACTCTTCAGAGTGGAAGGTATTATTCTCCTACCTTGTCTGCTAGGATGGCGAGTGTTCTTTCAAGGCCATTAGCTGATCTATCCTTGGCAGCTCTCGAGAGCCTTTCTGCATAGTAACTGACTTGAGTTTTCAGGGTGTTGATTTGGGCAATAATTTCCTTTGCTCTAACAATGTCCTGCGGGATGTATATTATAGACTGGGAACCGGTTGAAGTGCTGAAAACGAAAGATTAATTTTAGGGGGAAAACTGATCTCGAGGTACATCCATTGCAGTGCATGCTGGGCGATTAATGGCAGACAGCAATAATTGGCCTAAGCCAGCAATCAACAGTGAAAGGCCAGTGGGCAATTGCACAGCAGGAACATGACCCTAGAGCCTTTGCTGCCTTTACTGAAAGCATTCAGATGCAGATTTACTAATCCCTTACACCAAGAGGCTTCAGGAAGAGCTTGTACACCAGAGGGACACTTTTGCTGGGGAGAAAGTGTGCGATAGATTTTGCCATCAGCTACATGAACCAGTGTTGCAGAGCCAGGTTTCCCCACTCTCCCTCTCCTTAAGACACAGACCCTTCACTGGTTTATAAACCCGTTCTGTCACATGGCTGCTAACACCATGAGAAGAAAAGCTGCACTCCTAACACAGAAATGCCACTCAGATCCATAGCACAAACATGGTGGTAGTAACATAAAATCCTTCTGCTAGTATATCCTTTCCTCCACTGCAGGCCTGATTGAAGTTATACCATCAAAAGCAAACCTTATGATAAATAAACCCCAAAGTATATCTCCAGGCTGATCCAAGGGCTCTTACGAACTCAGCTGTTGCAATAATGCACTACCAAATTTTGGCCTTTTCCCCTGGTAAGGGAAATACTATACCAAAAAAAATCTTTATATTGGGACACTGCAGCTCCACTAAGACTTCTTACTTTGCAGTGGAGGAGAATAGTTTATGTCCTCTAAATTTAGATGTCTACAGCACTTCCTTATGCAGTCCAAGGCAGGTGCTTGAACCCCCTCTGTAACTGCTGGAGAGAGAACAGCGTTTTCTAAAGGGTGATTTACTTCTATGGGAGAAGACACCTTCACAAAAGCTGCCTTTTAGCTTAGAAAATTACTTTAAGCTGAACCTGTGCTCTTAGTTAACTACTTGGAATCAACCCACCTACTCCCCCCGCCAGGCAACGTGCCGGTTTTTGGGTCCCAGTAGGAAAGCTATACAAAGATCAGGCCAGCTCCAGCTGTGACAGGTGTGATGCCCATTCATGATGCGGCATCAAGCATGAGGTGACACCAATTGTACATTATCTTAATTTTGTTCATTTTTTCCAGTCACGAATGGCTTCAGCACAGAAGAACCTGCTGTGTGCACCAGTCTCAGCACTGTTCAATGGACACAGCTACGCTGAGAGACTGCACAGGGAGGAGGGGTTTGCACAGGCACAGTTACCTCAGAACATGACCTCTGAGGAGTGTGAATTTGTCTGCTACCACTACAGCAGTGCCTTTAACTTCTGCAGCATGTCTGTGACATAAGACAGGAGGGTTAAGCTTTAAAATCATTGCCACAAATACCACCTCTTGTCGCCTAACTGATATTCAGGCAAGGGAGGAGCTTAATCCCGGTACCTGTCTGAGCTCCATTACAGGAAAAGGTGGGGGATTTGTTTTCAAAAGCTTTAATGCTTTAAAGAGTTTCCTTAATTGTGTCCCTCTGGTCACCCACCCAACTGGAGCAGAGAACACCCCCTCCCCAGTACTGCTGTGCCATACAGCAAATTATTCTCAGCTTTTAGCACTCTCCCTGTTCCTGATTTGTCCTCTCTATTGACTGGTGGTCTTAGTGACAATTCCTCTGAGCAATTTCTTTCCATGACAGTGCGGTTAACATGCATAAAGATGTATTTGGCAGGAAAGGCCATGCAGCATATTGAGATCTGGTTTGCAATTATTACACTTTTAATCACAGACATTTGCTGGGATGATCAGGTGGAAAAATTTATGGTGTGAAGTTCACATACATTTACTTTCCAGCCTGCAATTGTTTTTTCAAATGAACAGCTCTCGTTGTACCATATCAACAAACTGTAACACAGCCTTAAACTCTCGGTAAATTAGGGATTCAACCTCTAGTATAAGTAATTTAGAGCAGAACTTTTGTGCTGTTGAACCATCAAGTAAAGTTTCCTTTTTGTAGCACTGAACAGCACAACATGAAGAAAAAGAAACAAAAGTTAAGTGAAAATATTAAAATGAAGACACGGGTTACAGAAATGTAAACCATGCCCAAAGGTTTAAAAATATGCAGAGTTGTCTTAAATATCTTCCACCTCTGGCAGAAAGTTTCTCTCTCCAGGCAGTTTTCCCTGGAAGTAACAGAGGAAAAGAATTCTTGTGTTCTGATCTTCAGCTTTCTAACTTCTTATGATCAGAGAGAGTCAGGGAGCTGGCTGTTCATTACAAACAAACATTGCAGATGAAATGAAATTCATTCACATATCATGTTCTACAGAGCAGCTACAATTACTTAAAGCACAATCAGGGATGCCATGATGCATGACATTAAAAAGCCCTGTACACTTTCAAACACATCAGATCTTTGTCAAAGAAAAGAAAGAAAAAATAAAATAACCCAAAGAACAGAAACCTTCTGTACAGAACTCTCAGAAACAGAAAACTCACCAACACTCCTCATAACTGCTAAAAAAAACAAACAAAAAAACCAAAATAAAATTAGCGGATTGTTAGCAAAGACCAAAAGCGGAAAACAAAACAAAGGATGTTTGGGGAAATAGCTCATTTGAGTCATCTTTTCAACAAAGCAGGTACATAACAATTAAACTTGTAAGCAGAAAAACCACAGATTGTCAGATGCCCATGTGTTGTTCTGGGGAAATGTGGATGCACCAAGCACAGTTTTGCTAATGAAAGGAGAGAAAACTGAATGGTATCTACGTAAGAATGAAACTGAGGAGATGAATCTCGGTTCTACTATACTGATTTTTATGGTAACATAGAATTACTTAAAAGAAAAGTTATTCTTCAAATGCTGAGCCTCAGTTTTCATGGCCCCGGAAGGAACAGTTTTGTAAAGCTTAGAGGAAACGTACTGGATAGAAATTAAGCTTTCCAAACAGCTTAATTATTGGGG
>JAAGNO010018082.1:39326-52886 GCA_033439905.1 Ceryle rudis
ACTCTCCCGGTGCCTGCTCCACAGCACCAGTGGTGACGGTGACAGAATTGCCACTGGGGGGGTTGGGTCCATACTGGGTTTGTACCTATTTGTATAGATTCCATTTTTTATTATTATTATTATTCCCATTCAATCTGTCCCAGTTCCCTCCTCTACTGGCTGAGTCTCTCCCGCTCATTCCCTTTCTCTCCCCCTCTGGGGAGGGAGGGGGGTTAACAGAGCGGCTGTCACAGGTCTAGCAGGCTGCCCTGACCCTGAATCTTGATACCAGGTATCTACACAACAGTTTCCAAGGCCAGGCAGGGAAGGCCTAAAAAGTCTA
This sequence comes from Ceryle rudis, assembly GCA_033439905.1. NCBI lineage: Eukaryota > Metazoa > Chordata > Aves > Coraciiformes > Cerylidae > Ceryle > Ceryle rudis. The sequence continues at coordinate 39,649 of JAAGNO010018082.1, forward strand.
CATATTAATAAGGGTTTGGAGAGACAAAAGATGAGCCAAGCAGCCCTCAATCTCATGTCTTCTTGGATTAAGATATTATTTGGAATAAAGGAAGAAGAGGAAAGTCAACAGCAGACACAATTCAACAGCACCTTACCCCAGAAGAGGTAGAAAAGTCACATGTCAAAAAGGTTCCACCGGTTGTTTTGCAGTTCTCTCAATATCCCTAAGGCACGGTTGTAATCAATTGTCTGTATATATTTTAGACAGCCTTTTGCACCACAGTTGCGACTCCACAGTATTTAGGATATTATCAAAAGGAAGCGAATTTCCAAGAAAAACATCAGGCTGCTATGCCAGTAGGTAACGGTGCAAACTAGATTTGCCAGGGACTTGGAAAAGGACACTTTACTTCAGCTTGTAGAAGGCTTCTGCATAAGATGTTATTCTGACTAACTTGCCAAACTCCCTGCTCACAACTAGCCACGCATCTGAGCCCCCGTCTTCCCGAAGCAAACCCACAGCTTAACACTCCAAGTTTACTTGTCTTTCCCACAGGACTAAGACAGCAGGAGATGTGCATGTCAAATAATTAGGTAGTCTAAATATGCCCCCCTGCTAGAGGTTTCCTTTCAAAGAGCTCTGGTCCAGAAGAGTTTAATGTTAAGAGACAGCAGTTGTGATTATCCAGGGATGTTTCAGGAGTCAGCAGGATGTTGAGGCAGAAGCAGCTGTGCTTGTGCAGCAGTTCAGCATCACTCTGGCCTGCAGCACAGAGAAGGGATTAAAGAGCACTTTGCCAAATTGGAAAGACCCCGTGAATACAAAGCACGATCACGCTTGGCATCGAGGGTCACCCTGGCTGAACAGAGAAGGGAGCCTTGAGTTACACAGAAGTTCTGTTTACCTTTGTGCCACACCATTCAGAGCACACAAAGCCATGGCAGCAATCACCAGGCTGTTATTAGCCTGTAACTGTGCACAAGATGTGTCCATTCATCTCTGTCTGATTTTAGCAAGAGCCTCTCAACAGTCACGTCAGCCATTTCATGGCTGATGCCTTAAGAAACTTCACTGTCCAGAGTCTTACAGAAAGGCACATCTTTTCTCCCCATTCACCCTAAATTCTTGTCTTCAAGTACTTAAACTACATCCATCACAGACGACACCTTATGGGTAAGCTGCCAACTCTTTTACATTATTATGGCTGTACCTTGTAACAAATAGGTGCTTTTAAATGTACTGTGAGAAAAGCTGTAGAGAAACAAAGATATAAAATAAACAATGGATAACCCATATCAGAATGTGTGATGGCATATCCCAAGCCCCCTCATCAAGGCTGCAGCAGGACAGCTCGGCAAGATACAGCATTCACTCTGGAATCAAAGATCTGACTACTCCAGTGCACATCACTAACAACCAAAACACAATGGTAGCAAAAAGAATTTTAAATCAATGAACTTTGGAAACTCAAACAGTCATGCATTAGTTTCTCCAGACATTAAAAAAGTCACTGCCATCTTCCTGTGGGGGTTCATCATTTCTGCTAAATAGGGATATACTTGAAAGCACCGTAGATTACTTCTGCCTGCTCATACGGATTAAGAAATTATTTCCTTTCACAATATCCCAAAAGAATTGAAATGTGTTAATATAGGTGAATAAGAGCACTAGATAGTTTTACTTTTAAATAAGGTTAGGCTTAGTTAGATCTCTAGGATTGGATTAAAACACAGACAAAATAAACCTCCAATACTCAAAAATACATCTAAAATTCTTTTACCACCCCAAACTTGCCTTTTGTAATGAAGACACAAACATTTATTTGCAAACTGTGGCCTACAAATGTAGGGAGATAAAACTCATGTTGCCTGAAAGAGAGTTCCTTGCTTCAAAAAGAAGCAAATTCAGAATAAACCTAGAAAATGCTTAAGAGATTCCCTTCTCCCTCCACCTTCTGTCCTTACTGCCATTACAGAATCACAGCACGTTAGGGGTTGGAAGGGACCTCCAAACACCATCAAGTCCAAACCCCCTGCCCCAGCAGGACAAAACTAGAGCAGATCATGTGGATTACTGTCCTACAGTGTTTCATTTTACTTTGGTTTATTCTGTTCATTTTGTATTCAAAACTACTCTTCTGACTCTCTCAAAGTCATGTCTTATTCACTGAGTGGATCTTTGCTTTGCTTTCATAGCACAGCAGTCAACAGACTTTTTCAAAGTTCATGTGCAAAGCGATCTGGATTTTTCTTCTCTCTCTGTACCTAATTCCTCATTCCACTCAGCTGGTTTCTGTGCTCTCTCTGTTTCTTTCTCAAAATTCTCAGCGGCTGGAGTTACTGCTCTTCCATTTATGCTGTCTCATCTATTTCGACTTCCTCCACCTCTGAAACATGGAGATACTTCTGGGTTTTTTTTAATTCCACTTCAGTTTTCTCTTTATATTAGAAATAAACTGTGTTTAAAACACAAAGTGTATCGAAGTATCTAAATGATTTTACGTATAAAAAGATCATATATTCTAACATGCTGGTCCTAACACAGTCACAAGACTAAGGAACAATATCTTCTGTGATTTTATCAATACTTTTGTGAGAGGATCAGGTAACCCCTAAATGCAGCTCTCTGCAGTATGACCCTAAGTGTTCCCTATGCCAACAAGTGTCTCCCATCAGCACCTCTGTCTGTTCATATCACCATACGCTCAGGACCAAACTACACTCTGATGTGAAATCTTAGTCACTGTAACTGTAGGGTCAGCAACTTGCTGCTTTTACTATTCTTTCTTCAGCGCCTCTGTGCATTACCACCGACACGTTCCTCGGTGACTCATGAAGAGCCATGTCACTTGTATCACACCACACAGAAACCGGCCCGAACTCACCTTGCTGCATCTTCTTCCAGCAGAAGCTTCACAAACTGCCTGGGGATGTGCAGAGACAGGATGCTCTCAGCCATCTGCTCCAAGATTCTCAAGTGGTTTCCATCAGTGGTTGGGAAGCGATACATTCGGCAAATGGCACCACCAAACACTGTCGAGTTTTAAATCGTGTTATTTAAGCACAGGCTTCAAGTTAAAAGCATATAAAGTCTCTCCTTTTTTAAAGTAAACAGCTTTGATTCACTAACGTGAAATCCAAATGATTTAAAACGCTGGTAAGGAAATGAAATGCATATTGAACTTCTGAAACCCTTTCTCTGAGATTTTCTTTTTGTTTTAAAGCAAATGCTTTTCTTTGTCCCTCCCCTTGCCCCCCAGTGATTGCTTAGGAATAGACTAGCGAATCACATGGAAAATTTTACACAACAGTCAACTTAATGACAAAAGTTTGCTTGGGCTGGTTTTACTATACAAAATAGTACAGATGATAAAATAATTTATTCTTCTACGATCCTCAAAGGGCTGCTCAATCAGCAGCCTGTTCCTATTCAAATGAAACATCTGCTTAAATGCCCTGGGGCCACAGGCAGACGGCAAGAGATTAGTTTTTACCTGTGCCTAAAGCTTCCTTGTTACAGCCCACAGCAGCTTACCAGACTTCAGTAGTGCATCTTTCCGTAATGAAGCGTATTTGGATCTCATTCCTAAAGATTCCGTTAAACTTTCATCGACTGGCAACACCATCTAAAAAAACCACCCCAAGAAACACAAACAGTAAAGAATAAAACCTCAGTGCCAGGACAATATGCAGTGATGACCCTATTACCCAGATTTAAAAGGAACAGTCAACACAGCACATGGTTAACATAAATATTTCAAATACATTTAGTGTGGATAAAAAATACTGCAGGCTGAAGTAATAAATCCACTTAAACCCCTCACTCTAAGCATTCCTATTTACTTGTACTACACAGTTCAAAATGCTTAAAAATTTTCATCCAGCCCACCCAGCTAACCCCTGTTAGCACAGCTCCAGAGTCCTTAACGGTACCGCGCCGGTATGTGGCAGCTAGAGGTCTGGCTGGATACAGTGATACTAACCCACGCAGTGACTGCGATGCACAGACAGCAGTGACTGCACTTGTCACCAGGATATTCAGAACACAGGGTTTACAGAATGAAACACATGTGGAGGCTGAGAAAGCAACAGAAATATCTGCTCCCAGACAAATATTGGGGGATTAGGGAAAAAATAAAAAGAAATAATCCCGTATTCAAGTAGCACGTTCAGTTTTATTAAAATCTTTTAAGTTGCCTGTGAAAATTCTGTAAATTCCCTGAACATTCCGATTACCACTTTGCTTAACACCGCCTTCCAATTCACAGTGTGAACTGGAATACCGCATCTTTGTGAAACTGGTTAGCAGTGCACCAAGTGCACCAACGCACAGTAAGCCTATTCTGATGATGGCCATGAGCACTTGGAGCTACAGCTTAATCACTGTAAACTAAAATCTTCCCCGAGACTTTTAACCCAAAACATGAGCACCAAGAGCTCTGCAAAATACAAACCTGCTTCACCACCATTAAGCTGCTCTTTATGGTATTTTGAAACTGTAGAGCACCACTAAATATCAAGATGGACAGGAAAGTCGGCAGCAGATGTCACCTGAGCTTATTTCAATGCTGGCAATAAACCTGCGTTTTTCTGAAGTGGATACAATGCTCATACTCACCCTTCCATTAATTGTATCTGGTGACCGGGGCACCGGAGGCCTTTGGTCAGTTTTTTCCTCCATTTGCCATCCGATAACCGTAATGTTACCTACACGGTCACTTTCAGCCGACCTGCAACAAACACTCTGCGGTGAGATTTTTTGGAGGTGGACCTGTTTATCAACAAGGGAACACTTTAAAAGGCTATTAATCTTCACATTTTAAATAGGAAGCTTTTCAACTTCATTTTACGTCTTTCTATAGTGTGTAAATTGCAAGAGGAAAACAGTCCCCTCATCCCGCCGGGATGCTCTACAGACCTCCTGACTGAAGGCAATTGAAACGCACACAGAGACCTCCAGAAGGCAATTGAAACCTGTGCCCAGTCCTCCAGAGGCAATCGAAACCCACGCCCAGACCTCCAGAGGCAATCGAAACCCACGCCCAGACCTCCAGAGGCAATCAAAACCCACGCCCAGACCTCCAGAGGCAATCAAAACCCACGCCCAGACCTCCAGAAGGCAAGAAACGCAGAAAAATTAAATTGGCCTTGCCAATACTTTCTTGACTTGCAGAACTAGAACAATGTCCACCATTATTCACTATGTTGCAAAGTCACGTTCTACATGTTTTAATTCTCATGCGACACAAAACAGTTTTTTCCTTAATGACAGCCTGAAACTAAAAAGTCCAACCCACCAAAAGGTTTTCATCACAACTAACAGGCAGTTTTCATCAGATCTTAAGCATGCTTTCAAGAATTAAGAACTAATTCCTGAATGGAGAAGAATATTACAAACCTTAGTGTTAAGTGCAACCTGTGATTCTTCTCCTGAAGAAGTTCTTTTACAGCGAACATCCCAGAACCCAACAAATACATCTGAAAGAAGATGAGTACCAGAATTGCAATTCTTTACCTTTACAATGAACAAAGGCTTTGTCCACAGCACTAAAGCCCAAAATACAGTTATAACGCACAAAAGTCTGAGAACAAAAATATAATTACATACGCCCGTGCATAACTGATTAAAAAGCTTTAAAATTTAATACATGGGGTAATTTATCAAAAATCCTTTTTCTACTGGAGAACAATGAGCATTTTTCTTTCTCTAGGACTTGAGTGCAGGCACCTCAATATACCCAAGCACAGGCACAGCAGTTCAGGAAGACTGAAAGCAGTGACTGAACAGGACTCACACTGACTGGGTCAACACTTCATAATCCCTCCCGCACCCAAATTTGGCTCCTCCTCAAGAACCTACCTCCTCTGGAGGTATTCCTTTTTCCCCAGAGCCTCCCCATGAAGCACTGGACAGAGAGGGACAGCTCTGCTGCCCCTGAAGAAGCCATGGAAAAACAAGACACGTGGGGCCTGAAACAGTATTCTGGGCAACAGTCTGAGAGTAAATGGCCTGAGGTGCCCACAGATCCAAGTACTTCCACGGGAGGGCTGGCACTTAATCTTTTTTCAGTAAGGGAAGACATCTTACCCTTGAACAAAATCACTAAGGTATCAGGGCAGGGTGATTTCTGGAATTTAGCAGCTTTGTTCAGAAGGATTGTTTCACTGTGGGCTCAACAGGCCCAACAGTTTGGCAGAGTTAGGGTTGTTGGATCCCACTCATTATCTAGTTCAGCAAAGAGGTCCACAACATAAGAGAAGAAGTGACAGGATCTCTTTGTTTTATTAATCAGTGGTTCCCAAACTTGCTGCAGACAAGCCCTGTTTGAGAAAACTGGCAATGCTTCTCACTTTGCCAAGTCCATCTCAGAGCATTTGTCCCTCCTTCCCCTATCCTTCCTGCTTTCCCTAGGAACAATGCTTCTGCTCCTTTTTCTTTCTTCTTTCCAAAAAAGTTACTAGTTTTATGTCCTTGCCTCTTGTTTCCTTGCTCCATACCGACTGGGCAGGCAACAGAATAAAGGAAACTTACTGTTCCCTGAGATCTGTCTTTGACATCGTAAACGGAGAGTTTGATTTGGGTCATTTGATTGATAAGAGAGTCTTGGAAAAAGGCAATGCTGCTTAGAAAGATAGGATTACTCGTTCCCTGTAATCATGAACAAAAATGGCAAAAATTAATGCAAGGTGATATTTGTTAGGAAGAAAAGCTTCTTGCTTTAGCTTCAGTTTTAAATCTGATCCAGGAGTACCTCACCACTCACCTCGATAATTTCTGTCTGTGCATGCTTCGTCCAGAACGCCTGAGGAGGTGTAGTTACACTCACTGCTACAAAACTATTTGGTTTTCGATCTAGCGATGGCGTTAGCAGCTCACTGCAAGCTTGAGGTGTGCAATAGATAAAGAAATTGAAATTCAGGATCTTTTTCATGTTGCTGTAAGATTCTACATTTATAAAAGCATACTGTAGCCACTGAAGCAATAAAGTTGGGAAGGGCCTGATATTCATTCTACCACCACACTAGGAAGGCAGATGTCACTCACCTTTCTGCACTCCAACAGGAATCGTGCAGTAAGATCAGTTTGGCTCCAAGCTGTAGAGCTGTAATTGAAACTCGTTCTCTTCTAACACCTGCCTGTTCACCCTGCCCCAGTACTGCTCATTAGAACAACGTACATGCACTGGTTCTCCTCTGGGAATCTCTTGAGCATGGCTGCATTTGATTTGGAGTCATGCTCCATTAAGCCCATTACCAAACAGCGTATTGCCATGGAGAACCAAAAGAAGTGCTCGAACATTGATCAAGCAGCACTACTATGAGGAGAAGTCACTGATAATTGCAGATTTCTCTTATTTTTCATTTCAAACATACTGTTAAGATCATAACCTTCCGGAATCACTCCACTATTAAGCCGAAAAAACCATGCTGCAGTTGAGGTTTGATGAAGAAGATATTTTTCACTTATTCTTCAAGTGAGGTGAGCCAATGCACAAGCTTCTTGTCCAAATATAATCATCTCTGAAATTAAGTCACTTCTGCATCTCCCATTATCACTTGACAGCAAAGGTCACGGGAAAGAAGGTATGTGTAACTCTTAGAAAATATTCTGTCCTAAAATGGTGCTTCCAGCAAATCTGCAGGGTCCTTGAGGGCCTGAATTGCTGATACACTGAGACTGAAGATAGTTTCACCAGATCTTCACATCAATAAAATAAACATTTTAAAATAACATTCACCCAGCAATCATTTACAATTTTATAGGACAGACATTTAAATTACAGACTTTTAACGACATCACAAAAACAAGCTATTGGCTGCTTATCAAAAGATACTGTGCAGGCAGCAAGACAATGGTACCACATTTCCATAAAAATCAAAGCAAAGTTCCAATCCTTACCATATGAAAAGCACTTCAACAATTAAAAACCACAACAGAATGTATAATCAAAATTAGCATAAGAGTCACTCAGCCTACCTAAACTGAACTCTAAAATAGGCTCATCTGGATCCTGGATGTTTCCTGTAAAGCAGAAATATTAACACAAGATCAGCCAAACACTGGTGTCATGTGAATCCTTTCCTGAACTTGCAGTCATATAGAGAAAGAAATTAAATTTTATAGAAAAAGTTAACATCTTTAATTCAATGAGCCATGACTGATACTTAAAATATGTATTAGCTAATCTTTAATATCTAAAAATGATTTGAAGAAGCTGAGATGATCTCGTTTTATAAAGCATAGTAAAATCTGTAAAACTATGCAAGTTTATATGAAAAATGGGAACATAAAATGTCGAATCTCAGTAGAAAACACCCGGATTGAAGCCACTTAGCGACTGAGGCACTATTAACTCCAAATTATTAAATCAGATATATCTCCTCTGTGATTAGTTAATAAGGAGAGGTTTGAAATTACCTGTCTCTCTCACTAATCAAAGAAAGCCTCTGGGGGTTACAGTGCTAAATTACTCACCATAAAAGATGAGGGAGATGATTCTCAGCTCCCTGAACGCTCTTGAAGATTTTGTACAATGTCAAACAAGGAGGTTGCAAAGACTCTTCCTAGACCTTGACATTCTTTTGTTGTTTTCTTCCCCGTCACTGATTTTTGACCGATACATAATGACACAAATCTAGTTTATTCTTTTTCCTTTCCTCTCCCATTTTTATATTTTCTCTGTTTTAAAAACAGTGAGGTTCAGATTTTTCTTTTCTTTTTTTTTTTGCAGCATAATTCCTTTCTCTCACTCCCTCCAGATGACCAGACACATATAAATCTTCTAGCAGTTGAAGGAACAAAACAATCAGCACAAGGTAGATTCTGAAAGAAGCAAGAGAGCAAGAGCTGACATGAAGGAACATACCTGCTAGAGAAAGACCCAGCATGTCAGAGGTGACGTCAATGGTGGAGGCCCGTTGCACGGTGCGGGATTTTGCACCGTGACGGGGACTGTGTTCTCTTGCTGTCATTTTGTCATGAAGAACTCTTCTTTTCTTGCTGCTTGGCTTTACTGATGCTTGTCTTGCAGAGTAGCAGAGTGCAACAGGTTGTCTTCAGTTCCTACTCCTCTAACATTACCGTGCTGAGCAATAAAGAGAGCAAAAACATACACCAGTATTTTAGGCCCCTGTCAGCTACCATTCTTTTTAACAGCAGCAAAGCTACTGCCATAAAATTGCCTCAGGTCATTCAAATAAACTGCAGATCCGGGGCACAGTGACTCAATTTGCATCTGTAGCATTTTACTGCAAATTGCTGAAGACTGTAGCACGTGCAAGAAAGGCTCTTCTGTCAGAGAACCGGGGCTGAGACTCATTAGCGGACCAGCTGCTCTTCTCCTTTGTCTAAGTTATTAAACCATCCTTAATGAAGTTTCTGGTTTTCATGATCCCCGGGGAGCACAAGTAAATGTGTCAGACGGGGCCTCTGCCTGCAGAGGCAGGACAAGGGGTAAGGACAGAGGGACAATGGGTCAGCAGAACGCAGAACAGAAGGGCAGGAGATGTTGCTGGTGTCAGAGCACTGTGTCGTCCCAGGCTCTACTGCCAGGAGAAAGGGATATCGAAAGCTATAAATACAACCTACTGGGTCAGAGCGAGGCTGAAATTCTGGGATGGTGATGGAAAGAAAAAGCAAAAGGGGACAGTTGCTGCTGTGGCACACGGCAGTGCCTGTGCTTTTCCTTCACCCATGCTGCAGTGCTCTGCAGACACCCATGGCAGTTGCTCTTCCCCTCACACTGCCCGTAGAGTGAAGGCAGAAAAGAACCACACAGCCTACTGAAAATTTAGCTGCGTTGTTGACTATGGTGCCTTTGGTTCGGCTGATAAATCTCAGTGCTCCTTCCGCCAGCCACGTTAGCGCTGCAGTTGCGGAACTTCTGCGTGCTTTCGTATTATTATGACAAACTCCACTCGTTTAGGAATTGAGATTAGGATTAAAATCTGATAACCCTGAAAGGCAGTAAGACAGTGACTAACACCTTCACGGCAGCCCCTCATTCAGCTTACAAAACATTGGAACCATGCTGCATAATGGGAACGTATATTTTTTTTCCTTTTAGGTTGACAGAACTAACAACTGATAATATGCATTCTAATTCAATAAAGCACCTCGATTTTACTTCTGTTTTAAACAAGCATTTGAAAGTTGTCTGAAGGCCTCCAAAGGAGCATTCAGCCCTAACGTCTCTGAATTTAACTAGTCAGCATCTCCCTCTGGAGGATTTCGAAAGAATCTCCCTCTCTCCACAGGTAACTTGAGCATTTTCTTAAGTAGCACAGGACTTCTGAAACTCAGGTGCAAGTTAAGCACCTAAGATAACTGAATTGAACACAACTCTGGCCATCTACATGAGTTTAGGAATGAGATTCTAAATGGGGAGCTCATTCTAGGGAGGAGGGAATTTGGGCCTTGCCCACCAGATGGGTCAGTTTGGTGCCACTCAGAACTAATAATCTACCTCAGTCATTCAGCTCAGGAAGGGAATTCTTGAGTGGAAGAAGCAGAAACTGAGAAACTGAGAACTGAACATCCCAGCCCCAGAAGCTTTGAAGCTCAGTGACAGCATCCAAACCAACACTCTGCTTATAGATACAATTTATGATAACTAATTTATGATAATCCAATTCATGCAGAATCACAGAATAGTTGAGGTTGGAAAGGACCTCTGGAGTTCACCTAACCCAACCCCTCTGCTCAACAGCAGGGTCACCTTGATAAGTTGCTCAGGACTGTGTCCAGTTGGCTTTGGACAAGTATGGACATCTCTGGCCCTAACCTCTCTGGCCAGCCTGGTTGTTCCAAAGTTTGATGACTCAGTAAAAAGTTGGCTTGTGAACCACCACCCTTTCCTGAATAGTACTGAATGTCCTAAGATTTGCTTAAATAAAATTTCCATTAAAATTCTTGGCCAGTTTCCAAGTCTTTCCATTCTCCTAATGATTTTCTCTTCTTCGAGCGAGAGGTTTTCCTCGGTTTGTTCTTTATGCAGCGTGACATTTAACAGTTTGGAAACACACTGAACCTAACTGCCTAATGAAACAGAACACCTACAAAGTGTGCTTGCAGAGATTTAGCCAGGATGCCACAGCCTCTTCCCCCATATCCCACCGATACCGTTATTAGAGAATACCAAACACGTTCACTTCGGTACGGGCCAGACAGCAGTTAGCTTAGAGAGTTCAGTTACTGGTTTTCAGCTGCAATCTCTGTAGCTGCTGACGTCCTTTTAAAGGGGCAATCCTTGAGAAGTTAATATAGGGTCGGGTATTTTCTTTGTTTTGAAACTGTTTCCATTTAAATATTACTGACTGTAATACTTGTTCACGGCTAAGTTCTCAACTGCTCATTTAAATGGCAACATTAATTTCCCACCCAACGCTATGTTTTTAATGTACTTACACTGCTCATACTTACAGAGGGCTCTTTTCCTCATGTGTGAAGGGATTTTGCACGTCATAACATCAGTTAAGTCCACATCTAAAAAATTAACAAGATAATCAACATAATTAATCAATCCCTTTATACAGTGTAAATCACAGCCAGGGCCAGGTACCATTCTCAGATGAACTGTAAATGTAACTTCTGATGACTGGCTCTCACGTTAAAGTTTACTGAAAATGGAAAAAGAGTGTGATCCTCTGCTGGACCTCAGCAACAGCCAGTCAGAGTGGAGCACAAAGAAGTAAGCTCATGCTGAAAAGGACTGGCATCAGGTCAGCATTTGGTGGGTAGGTAGAACAGCTGCAAGGAACATCTGTTAGCGTGCTTCCTGAAAGGCTTGGTGCTATTAAGGAAAAGCAATGTATATATGTTGAGTATGGGATGGCATTTGTTACTTGTTTGTCTACAGTTAAACTTTCAAAATCGTCCTGATTGGCAGAGTTATAACCACCACTGTCAGCAGAAAAGATCCCGTGTCAAACACAGAAATGGCAAAGATCAGGATGTAGGGCTCCTTCCCCCTGGGTGAAATGAGGGCGCGAGGTAGGCTTCTAGGAACAGCTAGCAATAAGCAGGCAGGAGAAGTGAACTATTTTAAAATCTACCAGAGGTGAGCTGAAGGTTTCTATTTGCTAGTGCTACCACCTCATTCGAGTACATTTAATAGGATGTGGCTTTTAAGACCTCCCATGTATGCCACACACCAATAAAAGAGATGGGAAAGTCCGGTCTGAGCTTTTTTATTTAATTGCCAGCCCTACCAATTAAGCAAGGCTGCTTAAGAACATAGGTGTGACTTCATCTCTTCTAGAAAGGGTTTCAACTAACCTAAACTGCAAATACCTGATCTCAGCTCACTGCCCAGGTTCTCTATACAGTCAATGGCGAGACACCGGCATTTCCAGAGAATGAATCACCATTTTCCAAGGTAGGTGGGATGAATCATCTCAGAAACATACCTCTCGCTCTCTCTAATTATAGAAAGAATTTAGATGACAATCTTAGGCCTGATGATGCAACTGGGCAAACTGGATCCCTCCCACAGCGTGCTAGCTCAGGCAGGGGGTACTTCTCTGTTCACTGCACAGCCTGACAGTCTCCAACAACAGCTGCTCTGATCACTCTCTTGAACTACAACAGTTTCAACAATTGCAACTACACGCTGCCTTTGGCTTTGCCCTTACTAACACTGCGGGCAGTGGGTGTTGGCACTGTGTGCTGCTTTGCACTTCACGAAATTTTGCTGCAAGCCCGGTGTTCAGTTGTGGCTTCAACAGAAGTATGAAAAGCTGTTGTGACCCCCAAGACCAGAAATGGTAATTTCCCCCGTGCAGAAACAGCTTCGAACAAGCCTCCCTTCTGCTATGCGAATATTTATTTGGCGATCTATTAGCACAAAAGCACATGACCAGAAGAAGAAGAAAGAATCTTCATCTGATGCTGCTTCTGGACTGCTACCTTTAGGCCTCACATCCTGGGGGCTTGAAACTTTTGGACATTTGGTCTCACTCTGACTGCTTGCAAGATCTCAAGCAAAAATTATCTTGGCCCCAAAATAAACCCATGATGATTAGCTTGTAGAAATACAAGCTAATATTCTCCTTATTTCCACAACTGTTTTGACAAAGTGCTTTGTTCTGTTCCCTTCTTGATAAACCAAAAGTACCCTACTAAACTACCTCTTGAAATAAACATGTCAGGTGAAGATCGAACCTTCTTTCATAGAATGTTTGGGGTTGGAAGGGACCTCTGGAGATCATTGAGTCCAACCCCCCTGCCAGAGCAGGGTCACCCAGGGCAGCCCACAC